>VOQJ01046871.1:15403-29516 GCA_015052665.1 Apistogramma diplotaenia | reverse complement strand
GTATGCGCGTCTGGGTCGTCTGTACGTCTGCGAATTTTGCCTCAAATACATGAAGAGCCAGACCATCCTCAGGCGACACATGGTGAGGCAGACTATAATCCCCAGCCCAAGTCCTGCTGCACATAGAAATGATTTTTCTAAAGACCTCCCATCTTTTAATGGTTATTTTTACATTATTATATAACCTGTTTTTGGATGCTGTATGATATGTAATATCTTTTCAGGCCAAATGTGTGTGGAAGCATCCTCCAGGAGACGAGGTGTACAGAAAGGGGTCCATATCTGTGTTTGAAGTGGATGGCAAAAAGAATAAGGTAGGAATCCTGATGGGCGGGTGTGTGGACGGTGCTGTGTTTTGTTTCTGACTCAAATAAATTAGTAATCGAGTTCCATATCTCCCTCAGATCTACTGCCAGAATTTGTGTTTACTTGCCAAGCTTTTTCTGGACCACAAAACACTTTACTATGACGTGGAGCCTTTTCTCTTCTACGTCATGACTGAAGCTGACAACACAGGCTGCCATTTAGTGGGCTATTTCTCCAAGGTAAAGGACAGGAGAACCCTTTAGTTCCCTCTAAGGGTTGCATTTATTTTCATTAACAGAAGCATATATAAAGAGTTTTTTTCCTTTTTTTATCACTTCAAGGAGAAGAATTCCTTCCTTAACTACAATGTGTCCTGTATCCTGACAATGCCACAGTACATGAGGCAGGGCTTTGGAAAGATGCTCATTGACTTCAGTATGTATATATTCAACAATTCTTCTCTCAATTTAACACCTGAATGGTATTTTAGTCTGTTTGCTGACTGTAATGAAATACAGATCAGTGTTCTGACTGTCCTGCACTCGGTTTAGGTTACCTGCTGTCCAAGGTTGAGGAGAAGGTGGGCTCACCAGAGAGACCCCTCTCTGATCTGGGCCTCATAAGTTACAGGAGTTACTGGAAGGAGGTTTTACTTAGATACATGTGCAACTTTCAAGGCAAGGAGATCTCCATCAAAGGTGAGTGAAAGCGCAGACGCTATAATTTGGCTGCTTCAATGACTCATTTACAAAGAAATATATATGTTAAAGCTTAGTGTTCTGTACTTTCTGTAGTAGCTTTTCACAATTAACAGTTTAAAAGAATTTTAATTTAGCTTTTACTGGCCTTAAGTCATGCTTCTTCTCATTGGCTGTCCCTTGAAAATAGTCGATTTGAGCAGCAGGTGGTCAGGAGTGCCGTGCTCACAGTTGGAGTTTCACGTGAGCATATTAAGGAAATCCAAACTCTCTAAAACTAAGTGCTTCGAGCTTTTGGTTCATAGATAAACCCACTGTTATTTAAAACTGAATGTGTTTTGAGATGAGATCTGTGAGAGGTCAAAGGGAAAGCATAATTGATCTGCTTTAAAGTGTGTGGATGAAAAAGACTTGGACCAACTCCAGAAGATGTACTGATGTATTTAATAAACTAGACAAACACATAAAAGACATATTTAATGTTGTAATATGTATTTGCTGCACAGAGATCAGTCAGGAAACGGCCGTCAATCCGGTGGACATCGTGAGCACGCTGCAGTCTCTGCAGATGCTCAAGTACTGGAAGGGAAAGCACCTGGTGTTGAAGCGTCAGGTAAGCTGGCTCCTTGCTGGCCTTTGTTGTGTTTTTTTTTATTTACTCTTGAAATATACTTCCAAACTAGCATGCAATTAATAAATAATACTGCACGCATTCATTTTATTCCACATCCCCCTTTTCAATTTTAACAATTGTATTTGATAACCTAGTTTGCTACCCCTGTTCTCATCCCAGGACCTGATCGATGAGTGGAAAGCGAAGGAGATCAAGCGAGGCAACAGCAACAAAACCATCGACCCAAGCTCGCTAAAGTGGACCCCCCCCAAAGGGACATGAGCACTAAGAACCTCAGGCTACTGAAAACACTCGCCTCCAGCCTCACCAGCCACAAGTAGCCTAGACCTGCGAACTGTCACTAAAGATCAGTGTTTTTTTTTCCTTTCATCTTTTTATCCCGTCTGTTTCTTCTTGTCTGCGACGTGAAACTTTTTTTTACTTTTGATATTTTACTCATTTATAGGCCAACAAGCGAACGTTCCAAACCGAATGATTTTTTTTTTTTTTGTCAACGACTTTGTGAAACACGGCCGTCGATCGTTTGTCTTCACACTCGCTTTGTGTGCTGAACGTTACACGACGAGCGGTCCAGCGTGCTGGATAATCTTAGATGAAAATAGCTACATTTGGCAGCATTTACAGGTTATTTTTATTTACTATGAGAAACGTGCTTTTTTTTTTGACAATGGTAGTTGTTTTTGTTTGGAATTAATACACTAACTGTTAGCATGAACTGAAACTTTGAGCAGGGTGTACTTTAGTATGATTTACGGTAACATCGTCTTTGGTTGGTATGAAATTGTATAGATTGTCATCGTGTCCTTTCTCCTCCCCCCCTCCTCGAATTCCATTAATACAAGATTCTGATCCATTCCTCTGCTGAACCTGCCAAATAAAGGGGGGGGGGATTTTTAATTTGCTGAGGATATAAAAAATGACACCACTATAAGAATGCACATAGAGATGAAACAACCTCAGGTTTTTATACTGATGCAGTCGTACCTCGTTTGTACGGTTGCTCTGAAACGTGGGTCGCAGTGGACTTTGCAGAACGATTATCTTTGGTTAGAGATTCTGTAACAAACAGGAAACATTGGAGTGGGACGGTCTTTGGCTTGTACTTTGAATCATAGCTGTTAAATGTGTATTAGCACCTTGATATTTTTAATATCAATAAAGCTGCCTTGATATTTTGAAATATCTGCAATTTACACATGGTCTCGATGTTTTTATGCTTACCACCACTGGAAATACTTCGTCCCATCAGACCCACAAATGTCTCTCCTTTATTTCCTGCAAGAAATACGAGTCGTTACGATTAGCAATTCAGTTTCAAATGATGGGTGTTGCTGCTTTTCAAAGGGCTTCAGTGTGGTGAAAGAGCCACAATAAGGTCGGGCTACTCACGTCTTTTTACTTGAAATGGTTTCTTTGCATCTGTGAAGAAATAAAGGCATCTACCCTCAAAAAAACAGGATTTTCAACCTTTATGATGCAACATAAAAATGTTCTAAAGCACAGTAATGAGTTACTGTAAGCAGGGGTGAGTTTGAAGCTCACCTGAGCGTTTGCCCATGAGTCCATAGAAGCGAAGAGCTTTAGATCTTTTTATCAAACTGGCCACTGGGCTGCTCACGCTCGTCTGCAGTGAATCATCCTGCAAGAAGATGTTTTATTGAAAATGCACTACAGGCAAAAACGTCTTTTAAAAGAAGGCAGACATGGAAAGAAAACAGACCAAGAAAGATAACTCAGCAGAGTTTTAGTTTGATGAAAAGGAAATGGAAATGAATTGCATAATTAAACATAAACCCTCTGTAAAATATAAACATGTAAAATCTAAAAAGATGCCTTTGACAGTGTCGTGTGATTCATCCTTTATCCAAACTTTTTATTTTTAGACGCCATATTTGCACTTTTAAACATCCTGATGCCTCGAATCAATGAGAAAATCTATTAGTACAACTTGTATCCTGTTCACATGCAGCGTTGCAGCTCAGTGCCTTGATGTTTAAGGTTTATCCACCAATCATTAAAAAAAAACAGTGCTTCTCACCTCCCACTCTTTCAGGAGTCCTCTCTGCTCTTCTGCACTGCAGGAGAATCTCTGATAGGTTTGCACCAAAGCACAAAAAGTCACCACAGCCAGCTGGATCTTCCACGTATTCATTTCTATGTTCAAGGAGAAAAACTCTGCTTCAGCTAATAACGCAGGTGATGTTGGCAGGATGTGCTTCAGTATTATTTTGTCTGTCCCAATTGCATCCAGGCTGCCTTTATACTCCCAAAGCCCTGCTGCCAGACCCCTCCCCTCTCAGCAGGATTATGCACTCGCCAATATTGGATTTATTACAAGTTCCTAAATTGTCATATTGCAGCATTTGTGACTGTTTAAGCTTTTAAATGATTTTCCTCGTACTTTATATTCATTAAATAAAAAAAATGTGGTTAAATCAAAGATTAAATTGGTTATTCTTCATTTGTCATAATTGGATTTATAAGATCTCGTCTCAAGATTTACAGGCAGGGTTCAATTCTGAGAAAAAAACATCTTCAATATCAAATGTTTACATTTGAGAACATCACCTTTCATTTCCATTTTTATTAGGTTGCCGTTGGTCTAAAAATATTCTCCTCTTCCTCATTTGTGACCTTGTGATGTGCACATGCTTCTTTGATATTGCAGTGGAAGAGGGCAGGGCGCGCCGGCGTGGCGGGTCTTTGAGTGATGCTTTGTAAATATGCCCGTCCGCCTCGGAGCTTTTATTGGGTCGCCAGTTGACTTGGCGATTGTTTGGTCCTGAACTTATTAAGCAGGAGGACACAGCACTGAAATAAATGTGCACTGACTTATTAAGGATTTAACCCGGTGGAAGGTTGTGTGGCGCACCTGGTGGTCATGAGTGATGCAATAAGGTGATGGATGAAGTGCTGAAGCAGACGGATGAGATTCAAGTGCAATGAAGAACGTGTGAATTGTGTTACGTGACATTTGTGACCTCAGATGTCGAGGAAATGTTAACAATGTCAATATTTTCTAACTTTTCCATTAATCGACATGTCGGCAGGATGATTTATTTTCCATCTCCTGAGATAATTACACTGTTATTAAACCTTTACTTAGCCATTTAAATGCTCTGCTTTAATGAACGCTGAGCTCTTTTTCCAACACTCTGGCTGTAGAAATTTCTGGAGGGGCAATTACTTGACAATCTGTGTGCTGCGAGGACACCCACTTGAAACAAAGCTGACACACACATCAAATGCTTTGATCCTCACACAGGTGCTTCTGTAGGGAGACAAGGCCGGGACAATTATCCCTGAAAGGCAATTACACCTGAACAGCCCTCGTGTGCACATAGTCTAAGCCACGGCTAATGTGGAGTGGCGAATCAAAAGAAATCAGAGGCACAGCATTTGCATATGAAATGGTTGAGTCACAAAGAGCTCCCGTAATGACAGAACGCTGCATTTCCATGTGACGCAGGGTGGAGGCCTTTTCAGGATCTGCGCTGACAGTGATTCACTGCAGGGAGTCTGAACTTCACCTGCGATGCATTTCACCTTCAAATAAGTGACATGAGGGTTATTCTCTCCTTATCATCATGTTAAAAAGGGCGTTCGACTAATCTTTTACTGTCTTCTTAGCACTGCCCACCATCTGAAGATCATTTTTAAAGTCTTCTGAAGCTTCTGATGTCATGTTGACGCAGACCCAGGCCTTTAATTGCGCATACAGCGTTTCCTGGAAAATCCCCTTTATCCACTTCATCTCAAAGACTTGACTTGACGAAACAGTAATCGACAACCAACAGGTTTTTGTTTTTTATTTTAGCACTGAAACACGTCCACTGTATTACACTGATCAGCATCTGGACGGGAAATGATGCATGACAAAAAGCAATGTGCTATGTCTGTGGATGATTTCTCAGTGGTCTGAACTAACACAAACCACACTCTTTGCTGTTGTTGAGCCCATTACATAACTGCTTTCATAAAAATGTCACCAGCAGAGATGGTATTGTTCTGAGACAACGTTGGTTAAGAGCTGGAGTCATTAGAACTGGGGGGGGTCATAATGATCCTGCTGACAGACGCTGTATTTTAAGATGTCTCACTGTGGTAAATGTAGTCTGTAGCACTGATAGTATCACTCCCTGGCCTGAGAGGGTGGCTTTAGGGTTGTTAGTGTTGCTATCATCATATCTTCATGTCTTAATACTAATAAATTGGTCCATTCATAGAAGTGAGTCGGCGTTATTGTAGCTGCTTGGACCAGTGAACGAACAAAGAAAAGCATAGTCTCAGTGTGCTTCCTACCAAAGAAGAATATGTAGCAGTTACAGTATTGTGCAAAGGTTTTGGGCCACCCCTCATTTCTTCCGTTCTTTCCTCCCCAAGCAGCCAGACTTTAGTGTCATTTTTAAAAGTGGCCTGGAGCGATAGTTCTCCAGGCTTTCTGAACGTTGTTTCTTCAGCCACTTGCTACTTTTTGACTCGTGTTCGGTCCAGTTCTCGTACCTGCCCATTTTCATTAGAATCTTTGTCTTTTTGTTTGCTTTCTAATCCATTCAACACTGAAACATTCAAGTATAAAATTGTGAAAACTATCTAAAACAAATGGAGTTGAACTGAATGGACTAAATTAATTGATCGTTCACAATTACCAACATTTTCCAAAGTCCACAAACGTACGCTTGGAGGGGCGGGGCTTAACACCCACGTACGCTTTTAAATGTCGCTCGGAATTACGTAATCTGAGCGCGCTTTGACCGCCAATGCGGAAGACATCCGCTCTCCTTGTACACCACTGCACTATTGCATGGTCTGCAGCAGTGTGGCGGATCATTTCAAAGGCCTCATTGGATCCTTTAACACAGGTCATTATCGATTCACAAAAGACTCTACTGGCGGCATCAGGCAGGAACAAGCTGCGAGTGAAAAGCCGCCGGAGATAAATTCAACAAGGAAGTGGAAGCATCATTCTAAAAAAGCTGAATCATAATTGGAAACGCAATGGAGGAAACTACAGAAAACGACGATGGAGTCTATTCAGAAGGTATGTGCATTAATTCTACATGTTCCTGGCGTGTTTTCATCCACGCCGACCTCTATATTTGTAGATGTTATGTAAGAAAACTCGTTGTCGGCTCTCGAAAGTTGCCAGAAGTCGCTGACGGACGAACCGGGGTGGGGTGGGTGTGGCCCCCATTGGGACCAGTATGAGGGCTGTATGTCCACACGGCGACAGTGGAGATTTCAGGTTTCTGGCCTCTCTCCAAAACTCTCCAAAGGTGCCAAAGACTTTTTGGAAAAGGAAGAAAGAGGGTTTTGAAAAGTCGATAAGTTTGCAACACTGACGGCTTCACGTGACAGGAATATTCTTAATAACTCAAATTGAATTGATATCATTCATGAGAGATAATGTTTGAGACATGTTTCACAGATTATAGGTCAACAAGTTATTTACAACAACATAAATACCAGCAATAATTTTTGGCAAATACCGGAAATCACTTTTTGGCACAAGGCTCGTTATTCATTCATGGGGACAATTGCTCTACTGCTGCTGTGTACAGTATGACTGCATGTACATTATGTGTACATGCAATGCAGCACACATTCAAATTCAAATCAGTGTATTGCATCATGCAAAATTCTAACACATAGATATAAAAGTTCATTAGTACAAGGACAGGGATTGAGAAGGCAGCGTGAGTCGATTTAAGCTGGTATATGTGCAGTGAGCATCTTGTCCAGCAGGTGTCACTGTTGTCTAACACATACATTCAAAGCCCTGGTTTGCGTTGCTGCTGTCTGACCGCCACTGCTTCACTGGAGAGACCAGGCTTGATTAATGTATTTTCCTCCCCATTGACTTGTTTTTGCCTATTTATATGACATAGTCAAAAATGAAAGAATGTGGCAATATTGTTTTGGTCAGGGGCATCATCACACATGTTATGATTTGCCTTTAATTTTTGAGGTTTTTATTCTTTTCTTTTTTAAAATGAAAACAATATTTTACCACTACAAAGACATCTGCTTGCGCGTTGTTGTACACTGTGAAGTGGCATTGAACCACATCCATTAAAAGATGAAACTTTTGCTGCTGCAAAAGTACCCATTTTGCAAAAAGCAATACTTGAGACTCTGTGTGATTGCATCTGCTCAGACCGCAGTGTCGATAAATGCAAAACACATTGTAACACTTTCGGATTCAGGACTGGCATTGCTAGGAAATTATGTAATTCTGCTAATTATTTTATGTAATTGGCTCAGTTTCTGGGTCAGTAAAGACATAAGTACATGTAAAAATATCTCTGTGATCTAGGAGAGATCAAGTTTTTCAGCAGCACCTTAATAGAGCTGAGTCCACTCATATGTTAGGCATTACAAAGCAGTATACATATAACTATAAATAATGTGAAACTTTTTCACTGTTGCAGTTAGCCTGTGAAAGCCTCTTAACTCTCTTGTTCCTTAAGTTGTTTTTCCCGTTTGGTGCCCTGTGGCACTTTACTGTGGTTTCTCTAGAGAGGCATAAATTTGGCTCTTCAAGGCTCTCTGAGAATGAAATACCACTGTCTGCCTTTGCATGTTCAGACTGGGGGCTTCAGGCTGATCGTGGTGGTTCTGCAGCACTGAGAGACAGTCTGGTGTCGTGGAATTGAACCAAAAGTAGCATGAGATGTGTTTGATTTTTACACCAGCAAGCAGCTACAGCAGCGCCATCTCAACTTTCTCTTTTTAAAAAAAAGAAATGAATGCAGGTGCTTGGCCATGCTTGATGGCAGGTAACTTACAGAGTAAACAGGCTACAGTGTAAACATATTATAAAGAGCCATGTCCTCTTTGATAGATGATAAAAGCATTCCACCGCCTCATACATCAGCAGGTTGTGTGTATATCTTATCGCAGTGGTCATGCTTTTTTGGAAGTGATGTCAGGTGGAGAAATTTTGTCAAAGACAGACAGCAGCAAATTCTCCCCGAGAGGCATGAAGCAGCTGACTGTTGACTTTGGAGTTCCTCAAAATCACTTTGGTGGTGCTTCAGCGTTACCTCATGAAATGTTCGTGAAAATATCAGCGTTCCCTTCAGTATTGCATTTACCAGGAAACATTTTTATTTTTGGAAAGCAACTGTTGTGTTACCGGTTTAGACTAGTTTCATAACTAACTACTGCAGGCTGCCTTAGCTGGTTTTACAGTTACAGTCACCACTGTGAAATTATGCAATTGGTAACCTTTTGCTGGTCTTCACATATGTAGGTCAAGTCATTTGGCTTCCATTCAAGGGGGTTTGTCGTGCTCTGTTCACTGGGTTTGACTGTACATCTTTTCCCTTAAGGAAGAAGGCAACTTTTTTTTTTTTTTAAGTGCGCCGCATGACGAGAAGGTTCTTCACCCTCTGTTATCTGCATGCTTACTCTGAAAGTGCCGCTGGCAGCTGACTGACTTAAAGGAAGTTAACCTTCGAAGCTTTCTGGAAGGCAGGCTCTCTAACGCTGTGTTCACGTTACTGGTGAAGAAGTGACATTGTTATTGTAATGTGAAGCTACAAACTGATACCCAATGCTTAACGCTACAGGACATACAAAAAAAACCAAAGTTGGTGCGGCAACGAAATGTTGGGTCCTCAACCAAACATACACCTGCATGTTCGCAGAGAGGGCGGACGAGCACTAGAGCTGCTCGGTGACAATAGGTAGCAGTAATTTAAACTTTGTCATTCGCAGTGTGAATCGTTTCCCCCCCTATAAAGCAGCCTGGCAGGCTTAACATCAAGTATAACTGAGATCTAAGCATAAGGGACACAGTCGCTCCTGTGACCTAACAAAAACGCACTTCATTAGCAAGCTGATGACCAGGTGTACGTACCTGCTAATTCATGCTAGGAAGGAAATCTAAGCAGCTCTAAAACAAAAAGGCCCAGAGGTTGCTGCTCAAGTCAGAAACAACAAAATCTACTTATTTAAACCTCTGAAATTGATCTTTTTCTTGTTTCATGTGTACACATGAAGACTGTTGTTCCTTATGTAGCTTTAGTTAGAACTTTAGTAGCTGGACTGACGATATCTGAATGCAAAATGTAGCTTGATTTTTAGCATTAAGGCATCAGAGTTGTTTGAGTTCTCTAACATCCAACTACTTCTCACAGTGTCAGACATTTCCCTTATATTTTCATCCTTTACAGTTAAGTGTCTCTTATGTGTTGGATTCCTCTGTCTCAGTGTGATTATTTGTTGTCTTTTCCCAGCCTCTCTACAGCATTCATGTGCTGGTCGGTCAGTGCCCACCGGTCTCCAGAGGCCCATAATAAACCCCGTTAGTGATGTTCTTGTTTGCTGGGCTCTTGTGGCTTCTTTGACACTCTCAGCCTATGGCAAGGCCTCATATGGTCAGATCTGCTTACTTTGTCGGGGAGCCAATCACCAATTCATTCCCAAAGCCTCAGAGGTTCAAAAGCCAAGTGCATAATTGCTCCTTAAATCAATCTGCAAATTTCGTGGTATCCGAGCGGCAAGTTGGCCTGGAATCGTTTATTCACAAGGAACAGCTGCTCATAGTATGTATTTAGAGTCGCAGAAAATATTACAGTGTCCTGGAGAAAATTACATGTGAATTAGGGAAGATCCATTCAATTATAAGCCTGCGGTTTACATGCATTTTATATTAGCCTCACTACAATTCATCCCATTTGTTAGCCTTTAAGGGTATCATTGTGTTTTTGCGGTTCTGATTGTGGGACAGACCACACAGCTAGAAAACTGTCTGACAGCCCCCCCCGTTTGAGCTGTGTCCCTAAATCCTTTTTTATATAAACTTCAGGCAGCCGTTGTCACAGTGTCACTTTAAAAGAAAAAATCGAATGAAACACGCAGGACTCGTGTCAGTCTCTCCACCTTAATAACAGCTCATCTCCACACACACACACACACACACACACACACACACACACACTTTGATGCCCACGGCTTTATGAGTCCAGCTTAATGCACACTGTCCTGCTCGCTGCTTCAATCTCTGTCTAACTCTTGTTTTCTGTCTCCATCTCCTTCTTCCTCCTTCCCTCCCTCCCTCCTTCTGTCTCTCGGTCTCTTCACTCCTCCCATTCCTCCTCCTCCTCTCCCTGCTGTATTTGCAGTCAGCTTTAGTGCCAGACACCCTGAGGCAGCGGTAGCGCCAGCGAGTCTTCCCACCTCTGTTTTTGTGGTGGGAGATGACATGTCGAAGCTTTGAAGGGCAGAGGAAGGGAGGGAGAGGGGGAGGGAACGGGAAGGGAAGGAGCACATCACTCGGCGCGGAGGAAAAGCGAGGGACCCGGAGAGAATGTCATGTGGCCTGCAGTCCGCCCAGATATTCTCTTTCTCTCTCTTTCTTGGGCTTTCTATGTGGGCAGGCAGGAATGGCGACAGGAAGCAACCCCTCCTCCTTCCTTCCTTCATCCTCTCCTACCCCCGTTTAGCTCTTCACTCACTCCTCATGTCTTCCCTGCCTCACCACCCCCTTTTCCTCTTCCCTATTTCACCTCCCTCCGCACATCTTCTCTTGCCTTCTCAGGGCCAAGTTTCTGTTCGTAAGCTGCATTTTTTCTTTTCATCCCTCTTCTTTCACCTTTTCTGTCTTCCTCACCCACAGGCGTGTCTGTGCATCATAACTCGCTTGGTGTTGAAGTGTGCTGAGGTGTGTTGAGGTGTAAACTGTGAGTGACTAGTAGACAAAACATGCTTGATTTTGGTATTACTCATCTTTAAAAAGAAAGGAGTAGTTTTTCCATGCATGCATAGCTACCATACTGTATATGTCAAGCACTATATTTTAATATGCAATATTAAATGCAAAGCCAGTGCAATAAAAATAACTGTAAAATTCCTACAGAGAAAGACTAATAAAACAAAATCCTAATAAAATCGCTGCAAATGTGATCTGGGCTTTCAGGTATTTAACTGTTTATATTCCCACTGCAGGAATGTGGGGCTTGTGTACTAATATGAGTATTGGAGCAATGGGATTAGCACTGAGGTAGACAGGATGGGGCCACACAGAAATGATCAAACATCCTGTCAGCTATGCTCTGCTGAATGAAAGGGGGAGTCTTGCCTTTGTTTGTTCCACAGAGAAAACAGAAGACGCACACAGTGACTCTCTAAATGAAGCTAGTAAAATGATGAGAGGGAAACAGAAGCCTTCGCTGTGGCATAAAAAAAAAGAAGTTTCCACTGACTTTGATATGTGCTTTTAATAACTATGCCAGCTTGCTCTTATGTGGCTGCCTTCTCACCTGCGCTCTTTCAAAGCAGTGACAGAAAAGTTACACATGTAAATCATACTTGAAAACACAGACGGACAGAAAATGTCTTTCCTGACATCAGAGAGCCACCAAGGTACTTTGAATCGAGCCCAAATTCGTGAGTGTTTTGGTTGAGCTTTAGTGTAACTACTATGATAACCAATAATGCAGACACCTACACTGGCTTTATGTTTGGCTCTTATCATTAATAAAAATTAAGCATCATTATCATTAGCTTTATTTGTGCAGGTAATTCCTTCAGCTCAAAAACTGCAGCATTTGCTTCGCTCGTGCTGACTCCCACCCTGTTTTCTTCAGCCATGACCCCATTGTGTCTTACTTTCAGTCAGTGTTTCAGCTCATTGTCGCTCTTTGGTCTTACATTTTGACATGACAGCTCTTCCTCCAAGGCATTTCATACAAGCCACCAAACCTCTTCTTCGTGTTAATGCTGGCACTTGCATGAGCGACATAGGTAATGCATTTGTAGACATGTTAGTATGAATGGGCATTATTTCAGAAATGTTCGTCTGGTTGGAGTTAGTAAAAAAAGACAATATACATTTTTAAGGATGCGGCCTTAAAAAAAAATTCCTATTAGACGAACAGTACTGTATATACCAACTGGCAAACTGCAATTCCTCCAGCGGCCACCTGAGGCCTCCAAAATCCATGTTGAGTCCTGATTTCAAACACTCCAAATCAGCGGGTAATGAAATAAACTCGTTTACCGCGTGATAATAAATAAATGAAGAAAACGTTTTTTTTTTCTCAAGTGCAGCTGTGGTAACTGTTTTGGTGAGTGAATTTCTAGTATTTTATTAACTTGTTATTTAACACTAGCGAGTAGGTTTATGGATGTAGCTTGTTAGCTAAGCTTGCTAATGTAACCAGATCTAAACATGGTGACTTCTTCTGTGATCGCCAAAGAAGCAAAATGGCTTCAAAATGCAGCATACTGAAAACAATGGGTTATGCCATGGTGGCTATGACCATCTTTTACAGACAGTCAGATTTGTGAAGGCAGGAATCTGCAAATGCATATTCAAATTTGCAAATTCATGAGATTTTGTAAATGAGTGTAAGTGCGAAATTCATTTGTTAACAGAACCTGTCGACATACTATCTTTTCAGACTGCATGTCTTAAAGATACAACGAGCTAGCCACGGAGACTTATTGTATCTGATGGAAATCTGGCTTTATTCTTTTGAAGTTGAATGCTTTCATGCACGCAATAATCTTATCTGATCTTACAGACTTAAGTACTTGTGTACAGACTGAAATAGTGACACAGACAACTATTGTGAATAATATCGGAACCATAGTACTCCTATAGGCTGAGGATAAAAAACAAAAGAGGTGTCACTTGTTGACCAAAACATGTGGCCTTTTCTGGCTCTGCTGAGCTCAGTTGCTGCTAAAACTGCGTGTGTGTGTGTGTGTGTGTATATGTGTGTGTGTGACTGTATGACATTCTATTTGTGTTTACATGCATTTGTATGGATTGTATCACTGCAGGCCAGTTTGATATTTCAAGTCATTACGAGCGTCAGAAAGGGAAGAGATTACAGGGTAGAGCAGCAATAACACACACTATTAGCAAGACAAGGTGTTATTATGCCTCTGGTGTCAGGTGAGATGTCAGAGCAGCCGGTCTGTGTCATGCTTACAATTGCTGGATCAGCAGGCTTAGACAGTAACAAGTCAGTAATGCAAACACGTTAACTAAATCTTTTCAGAAACAAAAGTCATACCGTTTTATTTTTATAGCTTGATGTGATTTTGTTTTCTGGAGTAACTGGTTGGTTTTAGAATAAGACATTTAAAAATACTTCAGAATTGATACAACATGACATTTTAAAATGCCCGGTTCTGAAATTTGTCATCACATTGCAACATATACAGAGTCCCACGATTGTTTGGATAAAGTCACAAACCAGCCTGCTGTTACAGTGCACTTTCATTCTTTCGCTTTCAGATTTGAAATTTCCTCTCTGAGCTCGTCCCTTTACAGTAAGTGTGTTAAAAGCATTAAGAAAATGCCCGTGGCCACAAATGTGAATGAGCACATAAATTTTGCCGGCCTCTTTTTTTTTTTTTCTCCGTCTTTCTTTTTGCATCTAAATTTTCCTTGCCTGGCCTCCCTTCTGCTGAGAGTGCTGTTCCTCGAAGCCGCAGTGTTTTTTGAAGCAAGGTG
>VOQJ01046870.1:17572-28437 GCA_015052665.1 Apistogramma diplotaenia | reverse complement strand
GTTCCCCTTCCCCCCCCCCCCCCCCCCCCCCCACAGTGGATGCAGGCCTGCAGGGACCAGCTTAGTCTTGTGAGACGAGCTTCCTACTAGACGCCCCTCCGCCCTGTAAAAATTCAAAAACTCAGATCACAACATTGACCAAAGATAATGATTCAGATTTTTGCTTTAACCCTGAAAAACACCAAAATACCTGTTCACACGTTTGAGTCCGGGGAGGCGTCATCGTGAGGAAGCAGACGTTTCTCCTTCAGAAACCAGAAGTAATGGACACACTTACGAGGCTCAGCGGCACTGAGGCAGTCAGTGGGGCAGCTGGAAAGTGTGTTAACCCTGAAGTCCACGGGGGCTTATCCGGGATCAGTCTCCTCTCTCCTCCTTAAAGCCTTCCCTGCTAACACAGCAGCATATTAAATATTAATAGAGCCAATAACAAGCATCCGGTGATTATCGTGTCATCCCTCGCTGACTCCAGCGCGGCTCTAACGTGGCGTCGGTGTTTCCCCTCCGTCATCAGCGAGCTCCGTCCCACTGCCGCCATAAATAAATCTGTAAGAGCTTAAACGTCAGCGTAGATGGAAATATGAGATTAAGATGTGATAGTAGTCGTGCTACACGTGGCGGTTAGATTGGTGTTTTCTGATTGGTTAAAGTGCTGCTGAGAAGAGCTGAAGGATGTTAGAGCTGTGAGGTAAAGCCTAAGGTCTCGTTTAGGGATGGACATGGTTGGGATTTATTAATATCAGTACTGCTTTCAATACTGATACTTGTAACATGTTGTGAACAACATGAAACCAATCAAGTGGATCAGCTGTTACAGCATCCAGCTGCTTTATTGCATCTTTGCCTGTGAAAACTGGGAACTGCTTATGAACATGGCTGTAATAAACTATGAATGCAGTGCTTTAGTTAGACACCTTGAATTAAGCTCAAAGTCTGCACCTCGATCACGTCTTGGTCCTGTGTGGTGGTGCACAGAGGCACCGTTAGCCTCGCTTCGCTGCAGCACACTGTGGAAATGTTTCTGTGATTAAAAAGATCACAGCTGCGCATATAAACATGCAGCCTCGGTCAAACAGGGAGCTAAAGGCAGAAAGTGTGTTCGCTGTTGTGTTAATTGTGTTTTGGAGGATTTTTCTCACCTGGTTGAGTCCATCTCTGCATATGTTTACTCGTTCTGCCACCTTCTGTTTGTCTCTGAAGAAGTGTGAAGAAACACCGAATCTCACAGCGTCACACACTCCCTGATGCACTCAGATAGCAGTGAGTCACTGGCTCGCGTGTGGTCGTGCGTCGCTGAGCGAGGTAAGCGAAAGCTGCTTAGTGCCCCGTTAAAGCTTAACGAACCACAGGAAACAACAGATCATCGCTGCTCTCTCTCAGGCCCGTGACGGCTCCCTGTGACGGACCTTCGATAGCTCAGTTGGTAGAGCGGAGGACTGTAGAGGCCCATGCTGACGTCCTTATGTCGCTGGTTCGAATCCGGCTCGAAGGAATGACTGTTTTATGTCCAGTTAACACTGCCCTCTGCTGGTGGTTTGAAAAGTGCCTCTCAGCATGTGTTTACCACAGACTGTACATAAAAGATGGAAACGCCACTGTTACATCATCAGTGGGCTGTGAAGCCCTGTGTTTCAGCCGTTTGATCATCAGCATCTTAGTTTCGTTCATCTGCGGACAAGAGAAGTGTGGCTGAAGCCCCCTGGTGGACCATGAAAGTGCTACAAGCTCACCTGCGCTTATTCCTGCGCTCACCCTGCAGACGTTTGGGCCGTAGCAGCTTCAGCTAATGTTAGATAAGTATGCAGATAACAGAGTAATAAAAGTAAAGTATTTAAATACTCAGTCAGTAGAATTTCATCTTGCTGTTATTTTCAGGTTAGTTCTATTAAAGATGCTCTGAAAGGCAGCAAAGCAGTTTGTTATGGCCTGAGCTGAAGGTTCAGTGTGTGTGTGTGTGTGTGTGTGTGGGGGGGATTATTAGATGGATAGTTCTAATGTGAGTCTGTGAGTGTGTGTTTTTGCAAGGTGATGATGGGCTTTGTGACGAGGCAGGTAATCCCCACGAGCAGCTGCGTGACGTCTCTTTGAGCTCAGTGAGCAGATGGAAACTCCGAGGATTAGCTCTCATAAACACACACACACACACGGCAGTCGGTCACACACTCCTCCAAACAAAGCAGTGCACAGAGGAAGAGGACAGAAAATACCTTCAGCGGCTTTCGTCTTCATTCGTGCTCATATTTCTGTCGTTTTAACTGTGTGAAAATGACCGTCATCAGTTTTTCCGAGTGAGTTTTCGGCTTTTAGCTCCGATCTGTGGGGAGGCGGAGAAACACATCGGACTAAACTGTTTGTGTCTTCTTCTCCCGCAGCGTGCCCACCGTCCCGGTGAAGAACCTCAACGGATCCAGTCCCGTTCACCCTGCACTGGCCGGTAAGACTCATCCCAGGCATTCAGCATCCCAGTGCATCCGGTCCGGTTAAAGCCATCAATACCTGACATTTCATACATACAATAGGTCAGGATGTGGCAGGTGTTCTTCTGTGCAGGTCACCTGTTAGACACAGATTTCAAGGTTATAATTGCTGTGCTCCGCCTGTGCTCCGCCTGTGCTCCGCCTGTGCTCCGCCTGCACCATCAAAAGCTGCCAGAAAGAAATGCATGAGTGACAGAGTGTGTGGACGGCAAAGCTGGCTCGAATGATTTCTGCTTTGCATTTTGTGCTGCTCAGCGGCCCAATCTTTGAAAATATTTGATTAAATAAACAAATTTAAAATATTGAGCGCGAGCGAGGCCGCACGCTTTTCCAGATCTCAGAGCCGAAACCAGAGAGCGAGGTCCTCCGCGCTCCTCACGTTTCTCTCGCTGCGTTTCAGGGATCACAGGAATCCTGATGAGCGCCGCCGCTCTGCCCGTGTGTCTGACCAGGCCGCCGAAGCTCGTGCTGCACCCTCCGCCTGTCAGCAAGAGCGACATCAAGCCGGTGCCCGGCTTCGGCCACTGCTGCAGGAAGACCACCAAGAAGCAGGCTCGCAAGGGTGCGCATAGAGATCTGTCCTTCTGCCCTCAGCGTTCACCGCTGCAGAGGTGTTTAACCCTCAGCTCTGCTTCTCTCTGCCTGCAGGTAAAACTCCAGAGGAGGTGGTGAAGAAATACCTGCAGAAGGTAAAAAGCCCACCAGAGGAGGTGAGACCTCAGTTTGTTATTATGAAATTTCATATCACATGTAAAGATGCAGAAGGATGAGCTTTTCCTGTCTTTGAATCTTTCCCAGGACTGTACCATCTGTATGGAGCCGCTGGGGGGCCCGTCTGGATACAAGGGCCCAGGGGTGGGGCCTGTGCCCAGGGCGGAGTCAGTCGGGCGGCTAGCACAGTGTGGGCACCAGTACCACTTCCAGTGTCTGGTGGCCATGTATAACAACGGCAACAAGGATGGCAGGTAGGTTCGAACAGACCGGGCTCCTCTTCATCTTCCTCTCAGGTTTTAGGAAAGTCTGATGTTTCCACGTCCTCCTTTCCTCTCAGTCTTCAGTGTCCCACCTGTAAAACCATCTACGGCGTGAAGACGGGAAACCAACCTGCAGGGAAGATGGAGTACCACGTCATCCCCCACTCGCTACCAGGCCACCCCGACTGCAAAACCATACGCATCATCTACAACATCCCACCAGGCATTCAGGTACCTCCAGCACCTCCAGCACCTCCAGCACCTGCAGCACCTGCAGCACCTGCAGCCATGTTTTGCTCTCATGGGTGGTGTTTGGTGCCTTAACATCACTCCTGTCCTTTCAGGGACCAGAGCACCCGAACCCAGGGAAGCCCTTCACTGCCAGAGGCTTTCCCCGACACTGCTACCTCCCAGACAGCGAGAAAGGACGCAAGGTATCCACCCAGAGTTTTTCCGTAGCGTTTGATGGTGTCGGTGTGAGTCGGAGTGATGGAGACATGTCTGCCTCACCTTCAGTGTAATGATCGTCTGATGTTGGAACTACTTTCTTTCTGCTGTCCACGCTCGTGCTCCTGGCAGGATGAACGTTACAGCGCCCCCCTCAGTTAGATCGCTGCACGCTTCTTGCTCAGGCTTGTGTTTCTGTTGGAGTTTAGATGAGCCTGAACCTTCATTATGCTGCTGAGGGACTTCCAGCGATGCACATAGTTGGTCCTCCTCGAGCCTGGAGGTCTCCTGCTGTTAAAAGGGAGTTCTTCCTCCCCACTGTCACCAAGTGCTGCTTGTAGAGGGTCGCCTGATTGATTTTCTCTGTATTATTGTTGAGTCTTTAGATTACAGTGTAAAGTGCCTTGGAGGCAAGGAAAATATCTTCATGGTTCAGCTGTGCAGCTTCTGTCAAACAGCTCCATCACTGTAGCCACTCGGCTCTTTTCGGTCTGTTTCCTGCCGCTGGCTGCTCATCTTTAGCGGACATGCAGCTCTGCAGTCTGGAGGAAAAACGTGGATGTTTGGTTCTGTTGTGAGCTGTGATGCTTTCAGTGAATCCTGTCCCGCCTGTCCTCAGGTACTGAGACTGCTCCTGGTGGCGTGGGACCGCAGGCTGATCTTCTCAGTTGGTACTTCAAGCACTACAGGAGAGTCGGACACTGTCATCTGGAACGAGGTAACTAAAGCCCTGAGCGTGAACGTGTTGTCTGTTTGTGACGTAAAGGCTGATCTTCAACCCCTTGCCTTCACCTTAAGGTCCATCACAAGACGGAGTTTGGCTCCAACCTGACAGGTCACGGCTTCCCCGACCCCGGACACCTCGACAACGTCCTGGAAGAGCTGCGAGCTCAGGGCATCACGGAGGACGACGCACTGATGGAGAAGTGAGAGGGCGACGCGAGAGGAGGAGACAGAGGATGGCGAGGAAGAAGAGGAGAAAGAATCTCTCTGCCAGCACTTAGCAGGGGGCACAGGGGGCGATTTGGGGTAATGGGGGATATTGATTTTGTTCAGTCACATCAACCGAGGTGGGTGGAAGTCTGAAGAAGCAGCAGCAGCTCAGAAAGAAAACCACTGTGAGGAGGAGGAGGAGGAGGAGGGTTTAGCTGCTAGACAACTAGGTACTAAACGACAGCGGTGAAAGTGAATCGGTACTAATGATTAGGACAAAAACAAGTTTACTTTACTGAGAGTCACAAAGAGAAGGAAGAACGTTAGAGCAGTTCCATAAAACTGGGAGAGGAAGGACAAAGAGAGGAAGACTACGGAGCAGTTTGGGGAAGGAGGAGCGGCGGGATGGGCAGCAGGAAGAGCGAGAGATGGTCCATGGATGTAGTGTAGGAGTAGCGTGACATTAACCTTTCAGCAGTGCTGCCTTTCTTCAAACCACCTGCTCACCTGTGGTTGATGTGCGGCGCTCTGGCGCCCCCTGGTGGCGTTTCTTTTGAACTACATGTCAGTCTGCAGGCTGAGTTTTCCACTTTATTTTCTCATTCTTACTATAATCCTCCTCATTTAAAGTTATTCCATGTTTTACCTCTCGGCTGATGCTTTTACACGAGCTCCGTGTGTAAAACGACTAAAGACCAAACCGACCCCCGCTCACCTGCCGGGTGCCTTCGGAGTCTTACTATCGAGCCACTGTGGTACGAGTTAACCGTAGACGCAGGCTTCCTGTTTTCTTTGTTTCTGACAGATCACTGAATGCTGTTTTTCTGTCCTTGAACTCTTTCGTTAGAGCTGATTGAACGTGTCTGGTAGCAGGTGACGAGGAGTGAGACACGAGCGTGAGGCTGGGTCAGGTGTGAAGGTCGGAGGGACGGAGAGAGCTCAGCGTCTGATGGCTCGCGCTCAGATCTGCTGAGCTGGGAAAAGGGCCAGTGCGTGCTTTTCACAAAAGCATTTGTAGGACTCAGACACTGCTGTGCTGTTTGTGGCCAAGCAGAGGGAGGAGAATTAGCACCTCCAAAAACCTGTGGCCAGGTGAGGATTTAGAGACGTCACAGGACCTCGGTCCAGCCGCCTCCTGATGACCTTTAACCCCAACCAGCTGCTTCTTCTACACACATGCAGGTCTGCTGGGCTTAACTGTGCTAACACCTGGGCATCATTTGAAACCTAATCATAAATCCTTAACCGACCGACCAGTTTAATGGGCAAAAATGAGGTTCCTTAAAAACAATAATGTTCTTTTATTTAGCGCATATTATTACGCAGGAAGCAGGTGTGTATAATTACACACACTCACATCGTCAGCTGAACAGGAAGTGGAAGTGCGCCCCTTCGATGGGCTCTGGGATGACTGATTTAACCCACCTGTCTCTCCTCGTGTCTCCGTGACCGATGGCAGCCTGCCAGCCTCTGACCTCTTATCTCACCATCTGTGTACTGTGTATGCTACCAACATGCTCCCAGTTTAGGCTTTTATTTTGGTGATTATGACAATGGTACTTCCTTCACTTCTTTATTACATTTTTTATGGAATCTAGGTACACCTTTGCTTTATAATAGCATAATTCTTGACACTATTATAGATTAAATTGCCTTTTTTCTTCATTTTTTTGTACATTTATGTTCTATTAATTATGCTCCTGTTTTTTATGACATAATGTGTTTACAAAGACAGTATTATTAAATGTAATGTCTTTATTTTCTCCCCTCCTGGTGTACAGAAGCTGATTTGCATCATCTTTTCTTTGGAAAAGGAGTTTGATGGTAGACTTTTATCTGAGTGTGACGTAATGAATCTGAATAGAGTCAAACACCGTGTACACGAGCTGTTCTGTGAGGTTCTGCAGACATTTGATGGTGTGGCAGCAGATGTTTGTAGATGGCTTCGTGCAGCCCTCCTCCAGCAGCAAATAAAAGATCTGAAAATGTTATTTTAAAAAAAATCACCATTTCCTGTTGTGTTGATGCAGTTTCAGCTCTTTGGCTCAAACGCTGCGCAGCGACTGAGGAAAGCGCTGATTTTGTATGATCAATTAGGTCTTAAATTGTCTTTTTCTTAATAAAAGAATGCTTTGAAACAAACATCGTTTCCAGTTTCATCTCTGATTGTGTTGATGTAGATGATCCCGGCCTGAAGCGTCTGAGCCGTGTGCGCTGTGGTTCAGGTTGCAGGCTCGACTCCGGGCTGCATGCTTAAGTGTCCTTGAGCAAGATCCTGAACCCCAAGTTTCTCTCCCGCGCAGGTGTTGGAGCATGAATGTGTGTGAATGTTGGACGTAGCTCAGTTTCATATGAGGGGTGAATATAAGCGCTTCGAGCGCTCACACAGAGTAGAAAAGCGGTCCTTTAATCACGGGACACAGAGAAGCGTCAGGACGTGACAGGAAAGTAAATGTTTCCAAACTGCTGAAGTATGCTTGCAACAAGAAAACAAAGAATGAATCAAACGTAATCGCAGATTCCGACATACAGCAGGGCATCATGGGAAGTCTGTTTTCATGAAAACACGTGTTACCGGGCGGCGCACATGTGCCCCTTCGATAGCTCAGTTGGCAGAGCGGAGGACTGTAGGTGACCATGTCAGTAATCCTTAGGTCGCTGGTTCGAATCCGGCTCGAAGGAGTGACGTTTTTTCCTTACCTGTGACATCATTTTCGTGACTCTCGCTGCATAAATCGAACCGTTTGTTCACATCCGTGTGCGGGAACCTCGCTCTCCGTCATTAGTGGGCCTCCGGCTGCACCTTAACAGCCTTTAACATACTGCGCAGCTGCGTACTCGGCCGAATGCTGAAACCATTAAAACTTGCATGAAAACATCAGTTCGACAAAAATCAAAGCAAAGTGCTTTAAAGAAGGATGAAAATAAACGTTCCCTGACCGGGAATCGAACCCGGGCCGCGGCGGTGAGAGCGCCGAATCCTAACCACTAGACCACCAGGGAGGGATAGTACATAGTGACGTCCTGGTGGAAGATAACACTGACACCGGAGTCAACAGCTTCAGTGACGCAGAGGTTGCGTCCACACGGTGTTCTGACCGGATCAGTGAACGCATCCCGACAGCAGGAGCACAGCAGCTGATCTGCGGTCAGCAGACTGGAGCAGCTCAGACAGAAGCGCTCGTGGTGTTTACGCACTGTGAGGGCCTGCAGCTTTATTTTAAGGATCCTCGTGCCATAAATGATCAGCATTAGAAAGATTTTCTACACGTTAACGACATAATAATAATAATTATCATAATAACAAACACGACACGGATGTTTTACGTAGTACTTCCGGGATGACTGTCATGGCGGCGCACATAACGCTGCAAACACCTTGGTGAAAACTGAAGCGCAGCCGCGGAGCAGTCATGAAGCTCAGAGATGTCGTGAAGTGGAACAACAGAGTGTCCGCCGTGTACGCGCTGGGCATGTGGACCATGATCGGCACGTACGCCTTCTTCAGGTACACGGGTCACTACCAGGACCCGGCAGGTGAGCGACATCCACTGTGAAATGCACACATGCGCAAACAACATTTTGTACGCCGATGTGTGATTAACAGGTTATTGTTATTGGGATCTGATAGGCGGACACATGTTACAGAGTTACTGTGAAACTGAAGGAAAATCTCGGGGGGGGGGGCACCTCTGCCGCTCCCCCTCTCCGTGCACACGAGCCCGGCGGCTGCTGGCTGAGCCTCGGTCTTTGATATATATTTGATTATATGTTGGAGAATCACGTCACGTTGACGTGTTGGTGGGGGAACTGACACGTGCCCCTGGTTATTGCAACCAAAAACATCACTTATTGTTTCCAAACAGGGAGCAGAGTGACGTAGGTACGAAACATTCTGCATAACTGAAATAAAACCTGATAAAGATGAACAGGAAACAGGAAGTGCCTTTAATATTAGTCTTCATCAGTGGGGCCACATTTGTTAATTTGGTACAAATGCTTGTTGAAGGTGTGACGCCCTCATGACATCATGTATCACAGCTATTATAGTTTATAGCTCTGATATTTGTCGACTGTCCAGATTCCAGATTAATGAGTTTTCAGAGGGAAGACAGAAGTTACTGACATGCAGTCAGTGTGCATGAAGTAAAAATGTTCAGTGTCAGTGAATCCAGCTTGTGTGTCATGTTCTGTTGTAGCTCACATTCACACTGACCCGGTTTCAACCTCTCCGTTTCCCCTCAGTGAAGAAAGAAGAGGTGGAAGAGCCGGAGAATCCAAACCAGGTGGTCTACAAGACGGCTCACAGCAAAACTGTTATGACCTACAAGAAGGACTTTGTCCCGTACACCACACGGATCTACAACTTCATCTCCTCCTTCAGCGAGGATCGGGGGGCCGGAGACGGCAGCAAATGAGCCTGTGGACTTCATCCTGTCCTGCTCTGATGGTCTCAGCCAGGCTTTACTGTAAACAGCATCAGTACTGCCCTGTAATTCACATATTCATAATGCATGAATAAACTTCTCAAACAAACACAATAAGCTTCTTGTTGATAGCAGACATTGTTACTCTGCTCTCCTGAGGACGAGCATGGCTCTGACCATCACATCAGGAGCAGATTCAGCAATGAATACAATAAAATGCCTTTATTGTCATTATACAGGTGAACAATGAGTTGGGGGAGTGGCCAAGGATGGGGAGGGAAGGGGAACTCCACCTGTACCTGTTGTAAAGGGTCGGTCATGTGACTCAGGTGGAAGTTGGCAGCTTCGTGGAAATGTCCCGTCTGTGTTTGTGGGGCAGTCCTGCCACAGCTGTGTGTGATTTACACATCAATCAACTTCCTGTTTGTCTCAAACTGGACCTTCCTGAAGGTTTCATCTATAAGCCTTTGTTTACGCTGCACAGCATCAGCCTCATATAAATCTGTACTTTCAGATACACAAAGAACTGAAGTATCAAAACTGCATCATCAGGGATGGAGTTCTGCACATCAGGCGCTTACAATGAGGGAAATCTTGCAAATGTTTATTAATGTTGAGCTTTGGGGGGCCCGGGAGGGTGGCGCGCCCCCACCCAGGCCTGGAGGGGACCCGGATGGGAGAGAGATTTCAGGTTGCAGGGCCTAGAGTCCAAGAGAAGCTGGAGAAGGTGAGATCTGTCCTGACTGTATCCAGATGAGCATGTTACCCACCCAAAGGCTGAGCCTCCCTCTTTAACAGGTCAGGCTGAGTCATGGTTACAATGTTACCAGACCCACTGACTTTAGTGGTGTAGCAGGTGTAAAATAAAATGTTGTTCTGCATGACTGGTTTTATTTTCACTCTTACATTTAACTTTATAACTTTATGCAAATTTTCAAGTGGATCCTGATAATTTCTCCAAGTGTATTTTGTGTAAACCTCGTCAGACACACAGCTACACCTGCTCAGGTCAGGCGCCTCTGACTGATTCTCTGCCTCTGTGATCCCACCTCTGCCAAAGAGCTCAAACTGAAATATGCGAGAAAGTGGCCGCGATGCAGCTTTAGCTCCGGGTTCGAACCTGAAACCCTGCCTGCTGCTGCTCTGTCAGGAGCTGATGAACCTGCTTCTTCCTGCTCTCGTTCAGGACCAATTACATCATCGCTTCATGCCGACTGCATTGTTGTTGTCGCGTGGGTTTTCCACGCACGCCTGAATGGCAGCGTGCTCCCCAACGCGACCGCGACAATGAAAGCTGTCATTCAGAGCGTCACCAAGGCGACCGTGACAGGTAAGCTTCAACCTGCGCGGGGCTGCTGCGCGCTTCTCTTAGCTAAGCTAGCACAGTTAGCATGAGCCAGCAGAGTGAATGAGCCCCTCCAGCTGCTGCTGAAGCCCGGGGGGGCGTGATAACAGTGAAGTGTCTCCTGGATGTCTGCATCACCGACAGCCCTGTCCCCCCCCCCCCCCCCCCCCCCCCCCCCCCCCCCCCCCCCCCCCCCCCACCCCACCCCCACCCCGCAAACACACATGTCCGGGTGAAGGGGGGGCGCCGGCTCTCCTACCGA
>VOQJ01046868.1:11108-21129 GCA_015052665.1 Apistogramma diplotaenia | reverse complement strand
TTGTGGGGGGGGGGGGGTCTCTGTGAAGACTCAGGCTTTTGTCTTCAGCAGTCTCGTGCTGGACGCTGACGCGAGTCATCGACCGGGATTTGACGAGTTCTCCTTCGAGGATGTAATCACTCGTCAGCTTTTATCACTGCAGTGTTCGAGCTGCACAGGTGCTGCCATCCGTCCCATCATCATCATCATCGCTACGTTTACTCCTGTAACTGTAGTTTAAACAATATTTCTTTATTATTATTGTAACAACACAAAGAAGGAACACAAACAGGAATATGAAGCAAGAGTAAAAGTTTGAGATTAAAGATGAATATTTACAAGAAAGAAAACTGGCAAATTTATTTACAAAAAACGGAAATACAGCAAAAATAAAACTAGTTTCTTGGTTAAGTTTGGAAGACGTTCATGCAGAAACGGACCCAGATCTGCAAAACAGGCTGAATGTTTTTAAATTCAGGATGACCCAAAATGTCAGAGAGCAGCTTTACCGTAGACTGTTAGCGACCACAGCTGTCGCCCCCTGGTGGCCTTCAGTCAGAAAGCGGGCTGCTAGCTTTGGCAGCTTCTAATCTTGAACGTATTTTGTTTTTACTTCGGTTCATTTCAGACCTTTGTGGGCCTAATGGGCCTAATGTGATTCCCGTGGCAGTCCAGTCTGATCTGTGAAAACCTTTGCAGGGACTCGAACTGAGGACGAAGGCTGTTGGGTTCCTTTACTCCCCGAAAAGCAGCTAAACACAAAACCCTGTGTGATGTGGCCGACTTCTGTTAATGTTTAACTTTGAATGTAAAGGTTTTAACAGCTCCAGCAGTGATTTTCAGTGTAATATTTTATCCTGTTGATTGTAACTGAAATCCACAGATGCTGCCCCCCCCTCTAAGTGAAATGGAAGTGCCTGACTGAGTGTTTGTGTCACAGCAGGCTGTGGAGTCGCAGATTGTACCGAACGGGGACTAAAACAACAGTAAAAAGGGATAAAAGCAGTTTAGTTCACCATCTGTCCGAGCATATGTGCGCTGAAGAGTTCAAACATCACGACTCCGACCAGCATTTTACCAACTGCAGTCATCGGTGGCTGTGAGGGTTTTCTGAAAGCGAGTCACGGCTGTGTGACGTGTGATTTAAACACGGCGAGGTCTCAGGGAGCTCATGTTGTAGGGACATAGCTGGTATTTTGCAGCCACCGTGTCAGTGTCAGTACGTGGGCGAGTAACTGCCTCATGACACTCGGATAGCTGCACGCAGCCACTGGATGTAGAAGCTGTCGAATATGTTCAGTGGAATAAACAACCGTCTGCTTCTGGCTGCAGATTTAATTCCTACTGTTAACGTGGGCCTCGAACAGCCCGCCAAGTTACGCTGATTCAGAGCCATTTTTATCTGCGATCAAATATCGGCCTTTGATTTTGCCCGTCAGTGTCAGCAGCAGGTTTCATTCGTGTTTTCAGTGAGTAATAATCAGTGTCGTACTGCTGCTGTGGTTTTAAACATTTGTTTGACCCCCTGAAGTAGCTAGCTAGCAAAACCATGAACACCCAACAGCTAACATGCTGTTTAGCATATATATACAATTCTTATAGATTAACGATGATTTTATTCTTCTTCTGGTTTTAAAGTAATAATATGGTGATTAAATTCATTAATTAGATGAAAAAATGCATCAGAGTTCAGTAAAACCTCCAAATAAGCGTTATGGTGTTTTTTTACAGCATGAAATCATTCTGCAAGCTTTCAGGGCTGTGCTTGAATTTCTTATCGGTGTTTGTTCTCTTTGGAACAGGAAAGGACGACATGGAGATGTGCGAGCTGAGCCTGGAGGAGACGGGCCTCTCGAGGAAGCGGGGCGCCGAGATCCTCCCCCGGCAGTTCGAGGAGATCTGGGAGCGCTGCGGCGGGATCCAGTACCTCCGCAGCGCCATCGAGAGCCGCCAGGCGCGGCCCACCTACGCCACGGCCATGCTGCAGAGCATGTTCAAGTGACGGGGGCGGGGCTTCGAGCCGCAAACAAAGGGACGGATGCACCAGCTACCTGATACGGATGGAGTCCGGGCGCGCCGCGGGTTCTGACTGCAGCCTTTTTCTTTCTCCACTGTCCTTTTGTTTTTCTTTGAGGTTTCGTTCCTGCTGGCTTTCAGTTCCTCCATGGGGCGGTTTTGCATTGAACCCTATGCAGAAATGAAAAATCATGCTAAATGATCACATCCGGTTGTTTCCCAACACTTCTGTAACGTGTCTGCAAGTCTAACTATGAGGCCTTAATACTACTTTAACAGGGTTTAATTGCCGAAAAGTAGGACTTTTTTGTTCAAAGCTGCCTCCCCAAACCAAAACGTTTCCTCTGTAATTATGCATTCCTGATGATTGCACACATCTCAGCAGCAGGCTGGTGATCCGGCTCCGACCTAAAAGCTGCTGTTCGCCCTCGGCGGTTCCTTCGGGGCGAAAAGGAAAACTCGCACTAGGAGTTGCGAGCTCACCACGATGCAGTGCTGCATGACTGTCTGATTATTCCACTCCAATTAAGTCCAACATTTACAAATACTTTTAATTACCTCTCGTTTTTCCAGCTGAATGTAATTGAGACCTGGTTGATTCTGTCCATGTAGTGATTCCTCTGTTTCTCCTCTGTGATCTAAACTCGGGTCCAAAAACCGGACGTGAAACCTGGTTTTTGTTTTTCTCGTTAGCGGAGCCCCATCCATCTTTACGTTTATGGAGCAAAGCAGAAAATGTGAATTAATTATGCAACTGCTGATACACGACTCCACGTGTGGCTGCTGGTTTCCTCAACACTGCAAACAAAGAATAAAAGCCCCAACAGCTCAGCCGTGCTTTAACACCTTTGAATCTGCTGGTTAGTGACTTGCCCGTGCAGGGACCCACGGTAGCATGAAAGCTTATGATTTGATGAGTTTTGAAGACGTTCTGTCAGACTGGACATTTCCCTGCTGCGTGAGAAGCTCCCGAGCTCGTCACGAACTCTGTACGACGCACTGGTACTGAAACTGGAACATTCGTGTGACACTGAATATTTTGTAGAGCGCGGTTTGTGCAGCCTGCAGTGTTATTCCTACTGGAATGTAAAAGTTTATTTTTCAAAGAACACTTTCTACTTCATCGGCTTGGCCACACGAGATCGTTAAGCAATAAATCACACACACTCAGCTGAGGAGGGAAAAACCGGCTCCTTTGTCGTTACTAAAAAAAGACAATCTGTGACATCACTGCGTTATTGTTTGTTCCTGAGCTGCTTGTTCCCGCGGTGATGCTCTGCATAACAAACATGTGAGCATCTGAAGCCGAGCCCCTTTACACGCAGCATCATCAGAGGGGCGGGGCTTCATTACTGTCACAACATGCAGCAAACGCGTAATTAAAACAGTACTTTATTAATGCCAAAAGTTAGGTTATGGCATGAAACGTGAATTCAATGTGGAGCGCATTAAAGCCTCAACAAATGAACCAATTAATTGGATATTAATTAGATAAGAACTATCAAAGTTTTCAGATTAAAATGTAAAAGTACTGGATTTGGACCCACTGGGCTCCGGGTTCAACACTCCGCCTTCAAACTGAAGCAGTCCCGAGTGGGCTGCTGGGGGAAGGTGTGGCGGGGGCGACTCCCACAGAGCAGCAGCACGTCGGAGACTTTAAATGCTCAGGATTTACGAACAGGAAAGATTCCATTGGTCCTATAAGTCAGAGCTGCAGCGATGGACCAGTGCTGGGTGTAAAGGGGCGGAGCTTCACTAAGACCTGTTGTTCTTCCACAGTGACGCCTCCAAATATTTCCCCCCAAACCTGCAAAGAAAACGTGAATTTGCTGCGATCTGTTTCTCGCCACGCATTGCAATCATTCCTCGGGAAGCACTGCCTTTGTCCGCTGTCTTTTTCTAACGCTGATCTAACAGAATAAAAGCATTCCATGTTTCACTCACCTCTCGCCTCCTTCTTTCCACCTCAGCGCCGCTTTGAAATGAACATGATGGACAGTTTTCGTTCCACGCAGTTTGTATTTGCATCTACTGATTATGAAACTCGACACACAGTCTTTGAACACTTTCAATAAGAAAAGTCCACATTGTACCAACTGGGGGAGGAGGGGGTTCCCTCCCCAGTAAAGCAGCAAGAAACATCAGTAAATGTGTTGAACATCGATACAATATTTACATTAATAAGACGACAGCATGTGGAATCAGCTGTTCTCCGGCTGCACCTGCTTACACTTATTGAATGAATCCAGCGGCATGCACAAGCTTTTTAACTGAAATATGCTAAAATATAATTAGTTATCCATGAAAATCTGTTTTACAAAAAAAATAAAGCACAATATTATTTCAGACGCCAAATCAGAGGCATATATTTGCATTCATGCTTCCTTAATTTCAGATGCAGAGAAGTCCGGTGTGCCCATAAAATCATGAATTTAGTTTCATTTTTCATAATTATTTTTAGTTTTATCCTAAAGTTGATCAGTTAATGTTAACTAGCATTAGCTTACCTGCTAACGCGGACCTGAGGCCTGAGCTGTTAGCACAGTTAGCTCTTCCTGGTTTATTCTAATGCAGCGCTACTGTAATTTCACTGTTTTCTCATCTCTGTAAACGTGAGGTTGAACTCCAGCTGCCCTCGACATGTTTTAACTCGGAAATGTGGACCGACCACGTCCAGGTCGTGTTGCCTGGTGCAAAGTCGCGACAATTTTCCTCATTACGACTAATGTACATCATCACGAACCTTTCCATTTCCTGTTAACGCGATTAGAACTGGGACCAGTTATAACATCAGGAAATGGAATCTAGTTTGCTACGGGCACATTAATGTAGGTCAACATCCTGTGAACTGTACCACTAAAGGTTCAGCCACTTTTTAACCAAAACGTTAAATAATCCTCATCTAAAGGTCACTAACAAGCAGATATTACAGGACAACTTCAGTAAGGTCACCGTACGAGCAAATGTCTGCGACCTCTAAGCTGCTTCACCTAAACTTACATTTCACAGGTCTGTGAGTCGTAGCTTTGATGGTTTGCGATACGCTTGTGATGAATATTTGTTTTGTGCATCTCTTGGCCTGAAATCAAAATCTAAAGTGCTACAGAAATATGACAAATAATGGCGGGAACAGGGCAGAAAATACCAGATGTTATAGGCTAACAGCACTGATTTCTATCATCAACACACGGAAGAACTAGCATTGATTTCTGTACAGATATTCATGATCTCCAAAGGATAAATCCTGCTTTATGAATCCTTGAGCTCTGTAAACTAATGCAGCACGAGCTGCAAAACCTTTGATGTTCTGACGTGTCCTCACCCTCACCTGGTCAAACTAATTCATAACTCAGCTATAATTTGTTAGCATGCTAATGCTACAAACTAGCTAATGCTACAAACTTGATGAAGCAGTCTCTCTGAGCATGTTAGCATTAGCCACCCAGTGCAGCTAGCACGGCTGTCGCCTTTATACTTCTGCACTTCTGTTGTCAAATGCTGCTACATGCTAAACAGTCAAACTGCTGAGAACACGTGACACATTTCAGTGGTCGCCATGTTAGCTACATGCTAATGCTGCTGCCAATGTTGGTTAGCTAGCTAACAGCAGTGCATTTTTATGAAGGCTTTGTTAATGTGTTGACTACAGTTATAAATATTAGCAGCTACAATCACAATCAACATAATACATGAATTCTGAAGCCATTACATGACCCAAAGTGGCTAAAAGACAGCAGACGTTGTTGGACATCGCTGAACAGGTCATTGAGGTCATTAATAGTCCAACGTTACTGATTCATACAAGTGGAAATCATGCCGATGTGTTTCGCACAGAACTTATTTTCTGCAGCCTGTGTTTTCCAAGTGTAACCCAGGGTTACAGTCCAGACCTGCACCAACCTGACGAGCATAATGAATAATATGGGATCAGAGAAAACATGAATGCTGGGTAATTTCATTAAGTGTCTAATTGTCCTTCAAACAACTGAGCAGAACAGAACTCACTTGTTGGTCAAAGTGCTCGTAGCTCGACCCTCTAAAGACACTAAGCTACTTACTGCTGCATCTTTATTCCAGGTACGTATGTAAGGTTCAGGTGTACAGTAACAAGTTAACGAACATCTATTTATCTAAAGCATCTGATCTCAACATCTTGAAATTATTTGGGAGGTTGGTGTGAATCAAACATCGGTATCTAATGTGAGGTCTGCTTTCTGCATATCAGAGCTATCAGATTGGGTCCATCTCACACAACCTGCTCAGTACAGACAGACACTCAGCAGACGTATACAAAAGCAGTCCAGGGTCAATCAATATCAACCCAATCGATGCCACGGTCGTCCCTCGAGCGCCTCGTCACCGTCAGCTGCAGACGACGGCTGTCCGACATTTTTAGAGTAGCCTAAACGTTTGTTCCCCCTGATGGCTGACTGTCCTCTGGTATGAAGCTCGGAGCTCTGAGGAGAAGCCAGCAGTCTGTCCTGAAGCCTCCTCAGCTCTGCATCAACTCTGAATTTTAATCGAATGACTGAATGAGGCTGTGATGAGTCCCGAGGTCCTGCTGCCGAGTCCTGTTTGTCTGCAGGAGAAACAAGGTTGTACATGTTGGTCAGGTAAGGAGCCTTTGGGGACTTCAGCACCAGATGAGGACATCTACCCCTGAGACAGCTAAAATACTCCCAGATTCATCTGTTGTCTGCAGTGTTAACGAGCCCAGCAGATTACCAGATGATGGCGAGTCTTAATTGCTTTTAATGGCTTGATTTATTTTTCCCCGATGGTTTTAATTGCTTCTTAATGGCTTCATTTGTTTAAATACTTGTGCAGCACTTTGCTCAATGTGATATATCAATAAGCTGCACGTGTGTTTACAAATCCACAAGCGTATGTAGCCACAGAAGGGACATTTATTAATGTGTCTGTTATGCTGAGTCTGCATTTCTACTTTTTTTATAATACACAAAACACCTGAAACAGTTCTTTGAGACACATTTCAGCTTCCGGAGAGCTCCCAGATTCATGCGTACATGGTGCGTTTAAATGCCGGTGGAAAGCTGGGTCATCTGAGTTTTGTTCGGAGTTTAGTGTTTTTTTCCGCTAAACGTTGATTATTTCAGATTGCGTTTGATGTGTCTAGTAGTTTGATACAGTTCTGCTTGTATTTCTCTGTTAGCTAGAACTCGCATAGCAATATGAAATCATCTAAAAGTATTCTTTACAATCAGATAGCAAAGTGTGCAGGTTTTACCTTCCACTTACTTCTGATGGTAGACCACCGTCATGCCCCGCCCATAACAGTCTCCTTTCCTTTGACTGCCCATTTTCCCGATTTGTAACCTGATCTGTGTGTAACTATGGTGTGTTTCAGGTGAGTCGCGTATTACAGATATTTGAGTCAATTTTCTCTCCATAAGAAGCTCATAAGGTGACAGGATATTTTTAGTAATATCAGTGAAGCAGCTTTTCCCTCTGAGGAAGCGTCTCAGGTTTCGTTTTCACAAAGTAAGAAATAGAAGTGAAAATTAATTTAGTTATTTGTTACTTTTAGTTTCTGTTACTATTTTTAAAAGCTGATGATTAAAGAGATATTTGGTGTTCAGTGTGTTGGATATGGACACGGTAAGAATATTACTTGTGATCGTGATATAATAATGCTGAGATCGAATCCAGTAACTTATGAATTGTTATGTCTCACTTCTGTAACCCCACATACATAAATCTGATTTTTCAGCCCTGATGTGATAACAGCTGTACAGAGGCAGCTGTACCCACAGACTGTCACACTGAGTTACACTAATAACTACATGAAGTGTGTCACATGTTTAACTGCAGCTTCATTTAGGTAACTACGTTTATTACAAGTCATTTATGTTCCTGCCTGCAGCCATCAGCCTGTTATTTATGTGATTGTTAATGTGATTACATGCTGACCAGCAGACTAGTGGAACACTTTGTTTCTCTGGACACTGGTTTAATGCTTAAGATTACAGAAGCATTTAGACTAGAACCGAATTAGAAGTGCAGCCGCTCACAGAGGCCTGACAAAGGAGGATCCGAGCTGCTCCAGTGTTGCAGCTGATCCCAGCTGCCCTATATGGCTTCAGCTTTTCTTTGTAAACGTGCACAGCAGCGAGAACAGAGACGTTAAGGTGCGTGACCCCGGCGGAGGCTGCCACCTGCCTCACATGGTTTATTCCCCTCTGAAGGCCTTTTAGACATGAGGCTGCGCTGACTGCCAGAAGCAGGTGAGATGCTCTGGAGCTCCGTCGCGGCTTTGTGGCGACTCAGACCCCAAATAGGATCAGAGAGGAGGCGGCTGATCCCCCCGAGGTGAAAGGTGGGCTCGGGACAGTTTGTGTTCGGCAGCAGTGTTCGGTTAAGGTTTAATTACTCACTGTTCATCCTGGCATCTGCTTAAACACACAGCAGCTTTAAACCAATCTGGGTTCAGACTCGCAGGGCAGATTATCTGGCTGTGATGATTTTATCAGGCTCCAAAGACCTGCACAGGTGTTCCTGCTCGGGTTTGGAGCCGATCTCACACTGAGAGGAGGAGGAGGGTCCCTACATCATCTGATAACATTATCACCTCTTAGTCAGCTCCATTTTACACACTGAAGCCCTGCTGAGCATGCACGAGGTTCCTTTCTGGCTGCACCACACCAGCCAGTGACCAACCTGCCCTCTTACCTGTGCTAGTATTCTCAGGTGCCGTCCGATCCATTACATTCCCTTAAATGGGCAGGCCTGGGAGGGAATAACCGTCTTTGTGTCTGCAGAGAAAAGGAGAGGAGAGACAAATGAGGCGAGCAGGTGGGAAACTGCAGCTACAGCAACTCTGCAGCGAAATGAGCCTCCGCCCTGAAGCCAGAGATATCAGAGAAAATCTGCAAATACTGCAAGTGTTCAGAAGGCCTGCAGAGAATAGAAGCTGCAAAAATCACCTGGACCGTCAGCAGATTACAAAAACCGACTTTATTTAAGTCCTGTGAGCAGCACCTTCAGCCTCAGCCTGACGATGTCAAGTTTCTCTCATTTATCTGCACGTCATCAAACAGTCCCTCCTGCATCACACCCAACTCCACATGCAAAACCTTTACTTCCCAGCTCAGAACGCGTTTTGTTTAAGGAGCAGCTGAGGTGTTAATCACACGGAGCATCTCTGTGACTCTGGTTTGGTTTCATAGCTGCTCGGGTCAAACATGGAGCCTGATTCAGGCTGAAACTCCCTTCTCTTCCCTGAGGTATCCAGCACTGCACCACAGCTCCCGACTGACTGCCAGCAGAGTGTGGAAGACATTCCCCTTCAAAGTAAAAGTCCTGCCCTTAGAAACATTTTGGCTGTAGCGGTGAGTCACAACTGCTCATCACCAGTTCACCAAGAAACTGCCAGCAACTACTTGCTAACGAGTCTCCAAGTAATCTCAACTGTCTGCAATCGGAGAAAGGATCTGGTTGCCACGGAAACTTCGTCACTATGGATGAACTTCTGTTTCCCGTCTTCGAGGTTCCAGCTGGGTTCATTTATTACAGTTAATACAAACCTCAGTGTGACCTCATCCTTCTGTTCTTCACCAACCAGGACCCCCGTCACCGTGAGGTGGCACTGAGCCCCACACAGCCTCCACCACTGCACTTCCTCTCATGTCCACTGGAGGCTCCACTGAGTCGGTCCCAGACTGACATTAATGTCCAACGTTACAGCAGAAACGAGCAGCTTTATTTCCTGTAAAACGATGCAGTAACACAGAGTTTGTGGCCTGCAGACATGCAGAACATAACAAAGGCTTTTAGCTGCAAAGCTTTTAAACTGCACGCTGCCACGGCCGCCCTGACACCTGAACATCACAGCGTGTTGGGGTCGGGATGCTGGTGAAGTCACCCGGTGCAGCAAATTAAAGTGCCACAAAAACATCAGCTGAAGATTCACCATCTGTGACCTACAAACAAACCGGTTCGTTCCACCTACACGGACAAACGTCTGAGCGGGAGCTCAAAGCCTGACCTGGAATATCAGGCTCACCCG
>VOQJ01046868.1:0-11088 GCA_015052665.1 Apistogramma diplotaenia | reverse complement strand
TCACCCGCAGAGAGGTGCCAAACGAAACCTGCACAGCTCCGGAGGAAGGCGACGCCTCGGAGTCGCTCTGTGCCTCCTCGGAGAACCTTTTCTTTAGCTCGCCGAGCTGTCGGGCACCAAAGCAGGTTAAAGGAATGTGCAGGTATTAACCTGTGTTCGGTCTTTACGCCCGTTTTCTGTTTCTTTGTCCTCTCTTGGCCGGTCTGGACGCTGGATTAGACCTAACAGGGTTCAGTGTTAATGAAACGTGGCAAATCTAAGTCGACCGCGGCCCCGCGGCCCCCCTTCGACCCCCCAGACGAGACTGAAGCTCCTTTCTGCTGCTCCTGCACGTCGGCCCATCAAACATTCATCGGCTCCCGTCTGAGGAAAAATCACATCCGTGTCCTCGGCTCCGGGTGCGAATGGAGACGTTCGGGTGATCGACTGAATGTCAGGAAATCAGGTCTGACTTTGCTTCAGGTGTGCATCTCTCTGCACGTCACTTCTCATTTGTGGCCACAAACCAGGACTGCATTTATTGTTTACCTATTAAAGAAAATGCAAAACATCACATTCATCCACTTACTGAGGACCTGCTGGCAATTACAGAGCCTGCAGTTCTGGATCACTGCGCTAAGATGCTGACGTGGAAACCATCTCTGCTCTGATCTCTGCCGTCCCAAAGAGACAAGAAGTCGCTCAGATAACAAAGAGGATGAAAGCTTTGCAGTTAGCCTGAGCTAACATCACGCAGGTGCATGTTGAAACCCAGAGTTGGTTTCTGCAGCCGTGCTGCTGCTGCCCTCAGAGTCACAACACGAGCTCCGAAACTTCAGACCTCGAGACGGACCTGGATGCAGCAGTTCTCCAGCTTCAAGTTTCTGTTGGACATCAGCTGCTTTTTCATCACTTCCAGTTGGTGTGACTGAACACTGCCAGAGGAACTCAGCAATGACCTGTGAATCATTCAAGCTGAAACATGCAGCTAAACCCAGGGATGAACCGGTGCTGAGTCTGCACACGAGAGACAACTCAGGATCCGTTTCCAATCTTTCGGCAGGCTGTTACTGGCAGATTATTGCAGGAACACATCGTTTGTTCCCATTTCTTTAGTCAAATCTATGAAAAATGCCAAAGTTAACACACTTTGACAGCATCAAGTAGGAGGAAAGGCTGAGCTCTGCCACATCACACCAGAACTGCACCGAACATCCGTGACAGCAGGTCTGATGGTTCTACTCATGATCAGGATGTACGGAGGAGGTCAGGACAGGTCCAGCACGGAGTCTGCAGCCATCTGTGAAACACGGTGGAGGCGCCATCATGGTTTGAGCTGTGGTGTTTCAGATCTCATTAAAACTGATGGAATTATGAACATGAAACTCCGTCTGATTGGCAGCAGCTTCATGCTTCAGCATGACGAAGATCCCAAACACACGGCCAGTGCAGCGAAAGCACACCTGGATAGAAACACAGGTGAAGTCTCTCAGAGCCGGACCTCAGCATCACAGGAGCAGTGTGGGGTCATCCTGATGGAGAACCGAAGGCAGAAGCATCCAGAGAAGAGCTTTGAAGGTCCTTCAGGAAGCCTGGAGAACGTTCCTGCAGACTGCTGGAAGAACCTACAGGAAGCTGCTCAGACTGAAGGTCACAGCAAACTCAAGACTTTTGCACAGATTATATTGACTGGATATTTTCTGTGTAACGTCGACGACCCCCCCCCACCTCAGCCTTTCATCCACTTGCTTAAAGAAGTCCTACAACGAAGAGCTGTTTGTTCAGTTTCTCATTTGAAGATGATTAAAGCAGATCAGAGCTGTGAGGGTTTAAGAGTTCAGTTTGGGGGGAAATCCAACAGCAACTTTACACAAAACACGACTCCTTCATTTTCTGGTATCGAGAAACAAACCGCAGATTTATGTTTTTAGGCCGAACCTCCAATTATAATATTCAAATGAGCTGCTGCTCTGTCCCTCATTCTCATGCTGCAGGTTTTAATAAGCCGGCTTCATTTAGGTTAACAAGACGAATTCAAAGGCGATCACAGAGGATTAGCCTCTAACACTCCACAGCTGTGAGTTTCCTGGGTTTTCTCTCGCTGCTGTGGACGTCCTGCCTGCTAATGTGGGCATTTTCTGGGTTTGTTTGTGCTCCGCACTGAGACATCAGAGGAACAACAGAGATCCACATGATGACATTTCTGCTGTCTGCCAGGTAAAAAATACCGACCCAAAGCATCTGTGCAAAGGTTGAGCTGATGGAAAATCGACGTGTGAATGTGCTCGCGCCTAACGGGGCTGAAATGAGATTTTTCTGGCAGCGGAGAGGCAGCGACTCTCCGCCGGTCGTTAAGAAAAGAAAAAACACTTTCTCTCTGTTAAAAATCAACTGAGCATCGATTTACAGTGACGAGGGGCTGGATGATGGACGCGTGGATCAGACTGAGACACACTCCGCAAACATGTTATTTCACAGAAGCACAGTGAGGCTGAATTCAGAGGCAGATTAATGCAATTTGGGACAATTTTCCAATCATTTGATCATTAAAATGACAACAAACTGAAAAATATCAATCCCACAGTCCTGCAGTCGCACACTGACAGAAGCCCAGAGACGCTCCTTCGAAGGAGGCTCCAGCACCTGCAGCAGTAAATGGATTTCTAACCACAACAACGCAGATTAATCAGCTTTATTTTTCTCCTTTGAATATGAACCAGGTTTTTAATGATTTTACAGCCAAAGAAAAGCAGCAGAGCCGTCAGGCTGCACTGTGAGCTGACCACCACCGGGGAACCAAAACATTAGGCACAGTTAGTCTTCGGCTTGTCTTTAAAAACCAGGCCGATTATGAGAGAATCATCAGTTACCACAACTCACCTGGAAAATCCTTTGGAGACAAAATCCTCTCTCACACACACACACACAGACTCACACACACACACACACACACACACACACACACACACACACACACACACACACACACACACACACACACACACACACACACACACACACACACAGCGAGTATGGCACCAAATGTGGATTAAACACCACTAAAAACAGCCCTGAACAAATGCTGATAAAAGCTGCTATTAGCGAGTGTGTTTGTGGTGCTGAGGGCCACAAATAAAGGCAGCAGAGAGCTGCTGGGGTTTATGGGGTTCAGGACAATAAAAAACAAGCAGCATGTTTCTGTGAGAGGCTGCAACGAAGGCCTTTCCAACCATGAGCCCCCCTCTCGTCCACAACGTCTCAGACCTGCAGCTCCCACAGTGCAGTTTATTAACAGGCCTGAGGAGAACTTTAAATTCAGTTAAACCTTCATAATGTAATAAAAACCTGCATGCGAGCTGACAGTTGATGAAACACAATACTAATGATGCTTTAAAGCATCATTAGTATTGGCAGCCCACATCTGCCTGCCACTATTTAAACCTCATTCAGCAGCTGGCATTAAGCTTCAGATGCACTAAATTCAACCACATCCTGTGTTTTTCAGACTATAAGTCACAACAGCCAAAAAATGCAGAATAAAGAAGAAAAACTGTAAGTTGCATTTTTGGGGGAAATTTTTTGGATAAAATCTGAGACCAAGAACAGACATTTCATCTTGAAAGGCAATTTAAAGTAATGGATTAGGAAACAATGGGGCGAACAGGGCTGCAGTTTGCTAACTAACACACTGAGCTACATGACGCATGAACGACAAACCGAGTGTGTGTGTGGTTGTTCACCAAACAAGCTGCATTTCCAGTTATTCCTTTCTGAAGCCCGACAGGATGGTTTCAGTCGTCACTGAAGCTTTGTCGAATAATGTGTTAATAATTTCACATATAAGTCGCACCGCCACCAAACTATGAAAAAAAAGTGCGACTTACAGTCCAGAAAATACAGTTATTTTCACAGAACCGAAGGCAGCTGCTTTATTATGGATGAAGTACATCATGTTCTTCATACAGAAAACATTTTGTTTGGCTCTGATCATAATTTACCTCAGGTTATCAGGGTTCTAGCCACAAAAAAGCCTGGCGCCCAAGTAATGCTAACATTAGCAAGCTAATGCTAACCGCTAATGCCCAGCGCTCTTGCTAATTGAGTGATGGGGTCTACTGTACGTACATAACTGCAAAGCACCTCTGAAACCTCGGCAATAATCAGTCTTTTGTGGACTGTAGTTACCTTTGTTGTTAAAACACACACAGACTTAATTAAACTGATGTCCACAGACCTCACCTGTAAAGGTAAGGTGAGAGCTGCGAAAGGCTCCAGCCTCACTGTGGATGTGGATCAACCAGACCTCATATCTTACTGTCCATCAGAGTGATCCACAGCCTTTAGGCCTGAGCTCACAGCTGATGCTCCTGCACGTGTTTCATTAGCTAAAGGTTGGCTTCAGACCTCCATTTGCATGCTAACGTTTTGACCCCAAGCTGAGGTCATTCTGAAGTGCCTGAATAACTTTCGACTTCCAACAAAGAAAGTTTGAAGAAGGCTGCCGAGAACAGCTTAAACTCGAGGCATCATGACAAAAAGAACGATTCCACTTAAAAAAAGCAGAAAATCACGTTAAACACCGGGAGGCTCCAGCTCCCTCTGATAAAAATTACACTCCTCTAATGAAAATTACGACTCTCGCTTTGAATCCAGCGGCTCAAAGAGCAGCAGCTCAGCCTGTGTGGGGATAAGACGGTGAGCATAATCACTCTGAAATGATTATTCCCACATTCTTGCAGCCAGGACTTTGAAATGACTGTGGATGCTGACTTTGCCAACTGAACCTGTTTGCAAACCGGGTCCCATCATCTAAGACCATCATCACTCCACACACCAAAAAGCTCCTGGAAAACGTTCATCCGTGTGACACCATTCAGTGTCCAAAATTTAAACAAGGGGACAAAGAGGAAGAATCACAGGACATGAAGTCGTTCATTTACACTAACACATTCATCCTGATGTAACCAGGTGAGGCAGAAACAATCGCTTCTAGAATAAATACACGAAAAATAAAAACGATATAAATATTCTTAAAATCCTCACGTGTTACAAAAACATCTACAACCCATTAACTCAGTAGGCAGTATGATCACATGACTAGGCTAAGCCAATCAGGCGTGAGAAAGAAGCTGCATTAGCATATATTATCAGCAGGTCTCAGTCAGAAGCCTATAAACCTGCAGCTGCTCCGTCCTCTGGACGCTTCAATGATCCCGTTGTCCTGCTGTGCTGGAAAAGTTTGGGGAAAAACCCCAAAAGGCTTCATGTGATTTTTATTAAAACAGCAGAAATATGAGCTCGTGTTGACGAGCAGCTGAACACCTGTGAACAGGCGGTAACAGTGCGACAGACTGAGACTGTCATTATATGCTGATGATGTAACTATGTTCATTAACATTATATTTTGTGATTTCTGCTCTGACTGTAAAAAATCACTACCTGAGGTTACATTAGATCATTACGATTATTTATGTTAGCTAACATTTTATAGGTCAAAGACGGCGTCGCTTACATACGAGCCCCTACGCCGTCATTTACCTGCACACGGCTCCGTATCCGGGGACTACGTGGCATTCCGCTCCTCGGCAGTAGTTTGGCTGGAGGACACAAAGACTCTGACAGGGCAGGCCGTCCACCGACACGAAGCCCGGCTCGCACCGACACTGAGCCTCCTTCGTCCAGGTGTTCACCACGCAGCGGGAAGACTCACCGCAGGCCTGGAACTTACAGGGATCGGCCTGATCGGCTGCAAGGAGACAGAAAGACGGGGAGAGGCATTAGTATTCATGAGGAGTGCTCCCGCACCTCCCTCTAACCACCCTCCTCGCTCTGGGAGGTGCCGAGGAACGCTTGACTTTAATGAGATCCTCTCCTCCTGCTCTGCACTAAAATTAAGATTTGGCCCGTGGCGTGGACGCTCCAAGGCTAAACGTCAGATTCACTCCAGGGAAATTAGCGTGAGTGGAGGGTTTCGCGGATGAGAAGTACGTCACGTTGTGGAGCCTCAGCATGTGGTCAGTATCTGTAATGCAAACATACATCAGCACGTATGTTTGCATGAATCAGGTTCCTTCTTACAGCCTCTGTCCTGCAGAGTTCCTATTTACTTATACAGTGTTTATCAGAGCATGTCAGCTGGAACAAGGAAACACAAAGTGCTTTCACTGCGTTACAGAAACAGCTTTTATCATGTCAGGATAAGACAGATGGGTCACAACTTTTCTGACACTTGCACAGTAAGAAATCTATCAAACTAAAAATACAGTCTTTGACGATTACAATCAATCACCCAAACAGCAGCAGAATGTAAGGATTTATAAACCTGCATTCATGCATTTTTACTCTGCATGCAGAGGTTTGCAGTCAACAGCACACAACACCACGTTATTCCTCTGCAGGACTGAGGTCTGGTGACTGTGGAGGCCATCAGTGTGCCACGCTTCCATATGATTTACACCAAATTCTGACCCAAACCATCTGAACATACAGAAACAGACTCCAACCAGGCAAAGTTTTTCCTCTATTGTCCAATTCTGGCCTCCTGCTGCTGTGTGGAGCCTCGGCTTACAGGTTTGACCTGCTGTGCATTCAGAGATGCTCTTTGCACATCCTGGTTGTAAAGAGGCGTTCTTTGAGCTCCTGTTGTCTTCCTATCAGATCAAAGCAATCTGGCACCAGTGAGACACTTCCACCCAGAGAGCTGCTGCTCACTGGATGTTTTATCTGCGCCTCAGACCTGCTGAACCCTACAGACGGCCGTGTGGGAAAATCTCAGAAGATCAGCAGTTTCTGAATTACTGAGACTCACCTGTGACACCAACAAGCTCGTCACCTTCATTCTGATGATCAGGTCGTCTTCACCATGTCTACATGCCGAAATGCACTGCCACACTCGGCTGATTAGGCGTGTTAACGAGCAGTGGAACAGGTGTACCTAATGCACCGAGTACAGAGTCTAACACGTCTTTCACTGCGTGGCTTTAAAACGAGGACAGAAAGACGGGTTTTAACGGGATCACGTGATCTATACGTCTAACAACAACCAGCCTCGTGTTCAACACGACTGTTTCAGCAAAAACACACACACACACCCGCCTCGAGACAAAAGATGATGCAGCTCACTTCTCATCTTCATCACATTGTTCAGGCCCTATATTGTTCCCAGCGCGTGCTGCTGGGTTTGACATACAGACCTAATTACGCAGTCTGAATGTTTGTGATCTCTGCTCCCGCCTCGTCTGTGGAGACATTACAGCACAAAGCTTGTAGAGCGCGAGTGCACACAGAGGAGCGCCGCTGATGCAACAAATGTGACTCATTGGAAGACGCCGGTTTATGTCTCATACATAAAAAGATATCCTGACATCATAAAGCACCGCCGTGCCGCTCTGAGACGTGGAACTCAAAACGCTGAGAAAATAACTCCAGCTTTCGAGTTATTACTCGAAAGCTGGAGTTAGCTGCCAATCAGGAAGCTCCGTGAAGGCGCATCGTTTCCTCGTTACCTGGAAGCAGGAAGCTGAAGACATCAGCGGGCCAACATGAAACATTGATTCCTGTTATGCACCAGGTCAAAGGTCAAAAACCTGACGACATGTTGATTATAAACTAACTGATACTGTCGCCGCCCCACTTTGAGTGCACGTGTTGCCATCGTCTGCTTCCAGGTAACAGAAATAACGTTTTCACGCAGCGTCGGGATTCGCTGAGCTAACTCAAACTTTGTTTTTCATGACCACCAGGGGGCGACACCTGCGGCTGAAAACACCGCCCCGTCCTGACAAACCTTTACAGAGGAGTTTAGCAGCTCAGTCACTCCTCTTGGGTCCCACTTAATTAAAGTCCACTCGGTGAGGCAGGATGACTGGCTGAGGTCTTATGACTCATCAGCCAATGAGCATGAGCTTTCATAGCCCGCCACACCCCTGCTTGTCACATGACGGACCCCCATCATCCTGACAGACCCATCACTCAACTTTGCCACCACGGAAAGAGCTGCGGTTCAGGATGGAGGGGGCTCAGCATATCTGTCCCTCTGTGAGGCCACCTTTCTAACCACGTGTGTTTCGGTTTGTGTGGGTACCTGGTTCGATGTCCAGCGAGTGGGTGTCGATCTGGATGTGCAGCTTCTTGGCGGCGGCGGTGCAGAACTCCTCCAGGATGCAGTGGACCGCCTCGGTGATGTTGTACGGCACCGACTTGACGAACTTCATCTTGCTGTTGACGACCACGCTGCCCTTCCTGAAGTTGAGGATCTCCAGCTTCTTGAAGCCCGTCAGGTTGGCCTGCAGAAACGGCAGCAGCTGCAGAGGAAGAAGCAGAGCGACGTGGTGCATCAAACGGGCTGAGAGGCCACGGGGGAGTCTGACTGTTCCTCAGAGCGAAGAAGCTGTTAAACGTTTGACAGTTAATTTGATATTAATGACCGAGTGCTCCGCTTCATTTATCAGAACCCCTCATCTGTTATACGTGAGAAGCTGAACACACACGGAAGGAAAACTACACATTTTCTCTGAGCTCTTTAGAGAATCTGCACAAAACAAAAGTGAAGGAAAAACAGAAGAAAATAGATGTAAATGCAGTTTGGGGCGATTAAACTGTCTCATTATGAATTCTGTCTAAACTGAGTGAGTTCATAAATAACTCGATGCCTCTCTGCTCACATAATTCAAATCGTTATGCCCGAGAATCCGAAGCCTCGGCTGAATTGATGTACCGTCTGATCCTGGCTGTGCTTTGTGTGAATGTTTGGAATTTCTCTCCACAAATCAATACATCCGTCCACGTTTCCTCCTGCTCGAGCGATTCCTGCATCGCCTGAACTCACACGGAAGATTTATAATGTAATCCAGGAGCTGCAAAGACTACAGAACAGCTTTTAAATCTTACGTCTGTGAGGAAGGAACCTCCCACCGCTCGCTGCATCCTCCGACACACAAAGGAGAGATTAAAGTAATAACTTTAAACTTTACTGTGACGTGATGGACCGGGCCTTTAAGCCACAGTGTAATCAGAGGATTTGTGCACTTTTTCAACTTTAATCCCAATTTTTGTGCCACAGATTGAATGTTTGATTCTTCTTAATAGGATTACAGCCTTCGACTTTTCTCCCTTCAGCTTCAGACAGTTTTTCTTCTTCAGTTCTTCTATGAATTCGATCCTTTGGTGCAACGACTTCTAGAAGTTATGGGTCATTTCTATATGACATGGTTTATTTTGCATGCAGGTGCTCTTCCCTCTGGGACGGCAGCAGCAGCGACGTGAACAGCAGAGAACCTGTAAAACATGGAATCTCAGTCCCAGCACCAACATCCGACTCGAGGGGAGAAGGAGCCCAACGTAATGCTCCGACATCTAAATCTTCATCGTGATGACCCGCGAGCGACGCACACCTTCACACACCTTCACACACCTTCACACACCTTCACACACCTTCACACAGGTGTTCACCAACTCAGGTTTGATCACAGCAGGTCCAGTTTAACCAAAGATGCTCGTTACAGTTATGGAGATTAATTTGTGCTGCCGGTCTGACCGTGTGTGTGTGTGTGTGTGTGTGTGTGTGATAAATAGAGTTATGAAGCTGATGTGATGAAGCTGTTTACTGATGCACTTTGTTTCAGTCATCACTTCATTCCTCCTGTCACAGGTTTAGTGTTTTTAAGAGCGTCTTCACCTTAAATGAGTCGGCACATCGACAAATTAGTATCTTTGAACACACACACACACACACACACACACACACACACACACACACACACACACACACACACAGACGTTTCTGCAGAGTCAAACTGAAGAAATAAATACTGGACAGTTTGTTCCTCTAATCCCATCGATCGACCATAATTAGCTGCACTGATGCGGTTTGAGCTGTCGGGCCAAATGCAGAGGTAATGTGGGTCCCTGAAGGAGGGAATGTCTGCAGCCTGATGTCTCCTCCTCCTGTGATAACTGCTGCGTGTCGCAGGGCTTCATTTTCACCGCCAGCAGCACAGCGAGGAAACCTAAAGGCTGCCGGTTCGATTCCTCGAGTTAAACAAATAAAAAGCTTCTCTGTGTTTCCAGTCATTTATTACCCAGACGTCTCCGTTCTCCCGCCTGCTCCTCTTTTAATTAGTCGATTCGCTGCTATTGCAAACTCAGCATTTCTGCGAAGTCACTGCTTCCTGCCAAGCTTCCTAATTAAAAAATAAATAAATACACCAATCCATTCCCCTTTGCCCCCGTTTCCAACAGTGCAACACTACCATCACTGAAACTCAGAGGCTCGCAGGCTGCTTTTGCTGGGAGGCTTTTAATGTGAAACATCTGCAGGGAGTGCTTCCTGTAAACGACTGTGGCATGATCATGACCTTCAAAAGGCTCCAGGCAGCCAGGAGATTCGAACCAGGAACCTTTGTGCTTCAAGACGAGAGTTCACCCACTTTATTAGAGTCAAAGCTTTAATTATACAGCACCAGACTATAACAGTAACCTCAGGGGGCTGCATGCTGTAAGGTGGGGAGGGCCCACCCTACGCTTACAAGGCGCTTTATACTGGACGGTAAAGACCCAACAACTACAGAGAGTTAAAACGACCCCCTGTGAGCAGCACTTGGCGACAGTGGGAAGGAAAAACTCCCTTTTAACAGGAAGAAACCTCCAGCAGAACCAGGCTCAGGGAGGGGGGTCATCTGCTGAGGGGGGAGAGATTAATAATAAATAATGATTAAATGCAGAGTGGGGTATAAACAGAGTGCATCATGGGAACCCCCCAGCAGCCTATAGCAGCATAACTAAGGAGGGTTCAGGGTCACCTGATCCAGCCGTAACTATAAGCTTCATCATGAAGGAAAGTTTGAAGCCTGATCTTAGAGGGTGCAGCACTTGGTGTGGAGAACGTTCCTTTAACGTTCCTCTGACAGAACCGAACTCAAGACTGTGAGCAGCAACATTCACACTGCTGCTTGTTCCTGTCGGGTGAGTTTGAGGCCTTTTCATGGAGGCTCCTCAGAGTCGATTTAACCCAGCTGAGGCTCCAAGTTTAACTTGTGCCCGGCTGCTAATTGAAGGGATTTACTAATTAGTTTGGGGGGGGGGGGGGGGGTTGATTGGGGATTCCCAAAT
>VOQJ01046865.1:5267-15866 GCA_015052665.1 Apistogramma diplotaenia | reverse complement strand
ACACTGAATGTGGTCGATTATACCTCTTATCAAAACATTCTTACACAGGCTTTAGGTCAGAGGTGTCAAACATAAGGCCCAGGGGCCAGAACCGGCCCCTCAAAGACTCTGATCCGGCCTGCTGGATGATGGAATCCCTGTTTTTGTCACTACTATAGAATTTATTTTTTACGATGGCTTCACACTAAAACTAAATTTAAAAAAGGACCTTTTCTGTTTTTTTCCATAATTACAGGACAGTCTGGACAAAGAACTACCAGAACGTTCTCTGTAGTTTTACACATTTCTTACACTTTAAGCTCAAGCAGTACTGCTGACAGATGACTGTGGTATAAAAACATTACATACAGCTTTTTCTTATATTCAGTTATCTCTGAGATTCAATATGCAGTTGAACTTGTGTACAGACAGAAAGGAGGTTTCTCTGGTCTGGCCCCCCCGAAGACTGAAGTGAGCTGCATGTAGTGGCTATGACTGCCTACGTCTGCACTCGAGTCAGACTGAGAATGCTAGCCAAATAATACGTTTAAGCCTTATTACAGTAAGTTCTAAAAAATAGCAATCTTCTATGCAGATATCATGAATTTCAACATGGTGATTTATGGAGACCGACTCCCCTTTTGGACTATTTAAATTGCAGCTTTTAGCACACCATTGCCATTACACTTATGCCATGAAGGTTATGGCTTGGTTACAGCATCATCTATATTAGTTAATGGAAGTTTGTGACATCATATGTTCCCACTCATTGCTTCGGCAACCTTCTTTCACAGCAGAACAATCCACAGAGGTGTTGCTAACGACACAAGTAATAAAGCCTCTGTTCTAGTTACGTGCATAAATAAATAATAAACCGTGACCGTGAGACCGTGAGTCAGTACGCACGCAATATCAGGATTCTGACCCTGAAGCGGCTAAATAGAATTCAGCCATCATTCATCCTTTTATTAACACCTGTGACATCCTCCATGGAAAAAGGATTATTCTAAACTGCGTGTTGAAATTGGCTATAGCACCTGAATGGATGTGCAGTCCTCTGCCTCTCGTGCCCTTGCTCTATCGGGAAAGCTCAGTTTAAACACTGAATTTGGCTGTAATTGCATTACATACGTTTTTATAATTATTATGTGACAACTGTGTAACCATTAAGCAGTGCTTTAATGCTCCATTGGTCTCCTTTAAGAAGAGAAATAGCCATATAAATATAAAAAAGGGCCAGAATTAATTTTACATTCTAATGTAATAATAATAACTTCATTCTTCATGGTTCAGAGCTTTGCAGGTTGTAGAATAGAAGTGGCAACTATAAATTGCCTTTAAGTGTGCATGAGTCTGAATCTGTCTTTGTGAGTTAGCGCTGTGACAGGCAGGTGATTTTTTTATGTTTCTCTTCTGCAACCTATTGGATTTATCATTTGCATAGAATAGAATGCCTTTATTGTCATTACACAGAGGTATAATGAGATTGCATATATGACACTTGGATCGTTAAAGCACTTGAGGTCATCTTCCATTCTTTTGAAACGTTGTATGTTAACAATAATAATTCATCTTTGGATTATTTGAGACCTGTTATAATGACCTTTAATGATCTGTTTCACAGAACTAACACTATAAAATGCTGCAACTAAGCTTTACATAAAGTCTTCACCTGATTTATTACATTGCTTCTGTTGCTGAGCATGAAGATGATCAAAGCCACAGAAGTCAAATAAAAAATATATGAATGTGGTTCTGATGCCTCTATTTTCATCACATCAACTAACCAACAGCAAGTAGTTTAATGTTAGCTTCTGTGGCTGCGTGTGCCTCACCACAGGGTTTAAAACACCATTCATTTCACATTACTTTGATTCCAACCCGTCCTTCCACCTCTATGCACCCACTTTTTAAATGTGTGCATTAATTTATGGGTTTGATCTGATTATTATGTCCTTTTAACAGCTGACTACTGTTTGCTTTCAGAATGAGCGAGAACAGATAATGACGACCAACCTGTGGCTGTTTCAGGTACCTACAGTCTTTTCTCTGCTTCCCTGTGCTTGTACACTAGCTTGTGCGGTCAGTGTTTGGGTCATGGTTGTGGAATTAATGGCTCATGTTTCTCTGCAGGAGTGGAACGACTACAGGTTGAGATGGGACCCTGATAAATATGAAGGTATCAAGAAATTGCGAATACCATCCAAACATATCTGGCTTCCTGATATTGTGCTCTACAACAAGTGAGTATGCACATTTGATCTCAACAAAGAGAAGACCTGCCTGCTTTTCTGAATTACATTTATGTGATTTAGATGTTTCGTTATTTTACTGTTTTAAAATCAGCTTAAAGCAGGGAAACACAAATTCGTCTGGAGGCCGTTTGATTCTCAATGTTATGAGGTTTTTCCATCATTACCACTCACGTTTTACAATTTGAATGGGAGTTGTGTAATTAACAATTTCTGTATTGTCTCAACTCCCAGCATGGGAAGTTTGTAAATCCATAAGTATATTATCGCCTTACTATAAGGAGCACACATACAGTGGCTATTAGCATCTATATGTTTTACAAAAAATTCATGATCCTGCTGTGGAGGCGATACTACATTCTCCGTTTGCTTCATGTCTCACATTCAACGCACTTTACCTATATGTAACTATATTTGACAACTATATTTATTAGAGGCCAGCTGATATTAGCTATTTGCTGATATATCAGCGTCAGCAAACAATTTTCGTTTGCCAGCCAATAAATGAAAATGAGTAAAGAAGATATAGAAGAAACGCCCCACAACCGTGTCACGAGAGTTGATAGTTTGTCCACCAGAGGGCGTTGTCCAGCCTCACTGTTTAAAACAGGTGTTTGAAAAGCCACAAAAGCAAGAGCCATCTGATCTTAATGGAGTTGGACAGAGACTAATCCACAACTTACTGTGACAGTAAAACATGTTTACTTTTGAACCTCAGATCTCATTAATAACCACACATAACAAATGTGTGTGCCTTACAGAAAAAAATATTGGCCCATATATTGGTTTGTAAGTCACCAAATATCTGTATTGGTATTGGTCCTAAAAGTCCTACTGTATATTGGTCAGGTTCTTGATGTGCTTTCCTCTACATTTGGATCCTTACTCTCTTTAATCCTTTACCCCCAAACCTGTCACAGTGCTGACGGCGTGTACGAGGTTTCCTTCTATTGCAACGCTGTGGTCTCAAACACAGGGGACATTTTCTGGCTCCCTCCAGCGATCTACAAGTCGGCCTGTGCCATCGAGGTGCAGAACTTCCCTTTTGACCAACAGAACTGCACTCTCAAGTTCCGCTCTTGGACCTACGACCACACAGAGGTAGACCTCATCCTCAACAGCGACTTCGCCAGCCGTGATGACTTTACCCCGAGCGGCGAGTGGGACATCGTCTCGCTTCCGGCACGCAAAAACGAGGACCCCAAGGACATCACCTACCTGGACATCACCTATGATTTTGTCATCCAGAGGAAGCCTCTTTTTTATACCATCAATCTGATCATCCCCTGTGTGCTGATCACATCACTGGCCATCCTGGTGTTCTACCTGCCGTCAGACTGCAGGGAGAAAATGACGCTGTGCATCTCAGTGCTGCTGGCACTCACTGTGTTCCTGCTGCTCATATCAAAGATAGTGCCACCTACCTCTCTTGCAGTGCCGCTCATAGGTTAGTCATGCTCATGTTTGTCTGTTTGCAACAGTTTGTAGCCTAGGGCAGCTCATTCAGTCTACAGGCAATTTATTTATTTGTTAAATTCATAGACCAACAAAAAAGCAATAACATTTTTCAGGGTAACTAAAATTATGTGTTATGATGTTAAATTCTGTAGGTTTTCAATTAAGCATTACGGTCATTTATTTAACACCTGAGACAACAAGACCTGTTTCGAAATAGGTTTATGTAAATGATGGGGCTTCACATTTAATTTTTCATCTATATGATTTCTAAATGTGTTTTATGATGTTGGGTCTTTTTCTCCTCTGCCCCCACTTAATTTTTTATTTGTGCTCTTTACATCCTCAGCACAAAGTCAACACAGGGATATTAAAAAAGCAGGTGTAAAATATTGCAGCAGCCCGACGAGGCGGCTGCTCACATTATGGACAGTTTCACTCTGGTGAGCACAAAGACTCACGGGAATATAAATGTTTAGGTGTAAATCATTAATTTAGTAGTGTTATTGATGCACCTGCATTACATTTGACATTATTATACTGCTTTTGGAAAATACAATAGGAACACTAACAAAACAGGGTAAAAGAAGCCAAAGAGCTGAAAGTATTTTACTACAAATTCATTGTAGCACAGTAATTCTCAAAAAAATGTATTAATAACACAATATCAGGTAAATTATAGGGATATAATTGAATCTATTTCACCTCCTTTGGTGCAAATGAATGCGAAAACTCTCATCACTGCGTCGCTTTTTTAAAATTTTATTTGCTTCCCACCACCAATCACACAACCACATTCACACTAGGCAACGTGTCTTGCCCAGGGACACAATGACAGCATGCGCTCGGATGGGGACTCAAACCAGCAACCCCCCGGTTGCAAGGCAAGCACCTACCTACAGCACCACTGCCTCCCAAATGACTTAGGATTGCATATTAATTTTGCTTTGTCAAGTATTGTTGTCAGTAATCTGTGAAGCACCTTTAACTGCACTAATCAACATGAAAGGTTCTACACAAAGTTTGATTGATCGATTAAATGAGGGCAGTGGAAAGACAACAAAAAGAGAATAATTTTGCAGACAGTGGCCCCGGACCTTTACTCTCTCCATATCGCTCCTGCTTGAGTTTTGTTTTTGCTAGAGTAACTACTGGGACGATGAGATGTAAAGTGTATTTTATTTTTACAATAAGAAACTCTTGTTAGAGATTAGGGTAAGCACTGCAAAATAACGTTGTCACGCTGGCAACTCTCTATTCTATAATTAATCGTAATTTAACAGGAAAGATGAATATTTAAATCTTTTCTTGAATATTTCAGGTACATGTAAGGAGTCCCAGCCTTGCTCAACAATTATGTAATTTAATTTCTTACTGCTCACTGTTAATTATAGTGAAACTGATGTCTATCTTTAACTGTTCTTACACACATTTTACATCAGAAAACTTAGGACTTTTTTCCCCCCAAAACATGTTTGACATGCTGCTGGTTGTTATTTGATTCTCAGCTATTATTTGATTATTGAATGTTTGCATGTTCTCCCCGTGCCTGCGTGGGTTTCCTCCGGGTACTCCGGTTTCCTCCCACAGTGCAAAGACATGCACTAACTGGGGTTACTTGGTCACTCTAAATTGTCCATAGGTGTGAATGTGAGTGTGGATGGTTGTCTGTCTCTCTGTGTTGGCCCTGCGACAGGCTGGCGACCTGTACAGGTGTAATACATGACTGAAGACTGAGTTCACTGTGATTAAAGGCAGAAGTAGTGTTGGTATATGACAGAACCTCATGCTTTCTCTGTATCTCATTCTCTTGAAGGTAAATACTTAATGTTCACCATGGTGCTGGTAACATTCTCAATTGTAAGCACCGTCTGCGTTCTCAACGTGCACCATCGCTCACCGTCCACTCACTACATGCCTGACTGGGTCAAACGGCTCTTCTTAGTCCGCCTACCTACCTTCCTCCTCATGACGCGTCCAGGCTCTTCCAATGCTCGTGATAAACTCCGCCGGAAGTACGCCAACAAGAGTGTCGTCTGCAAAAATAACACTCAAAGCAGCACGAGCAAAAGTCAGCACTCCAACATCAGACTTGGTGGGATCCGAGCTGATGCCGACCCGTTCTACGCGAATGAGGATTTGGTGCACAGGTGTTGCTGGACGGCGGGGGAAATTCCAGAAGGTGGCGGCGGCTTTTCAGACTTCCAGAGGCCTTTGGCCAGTCAATTAGATGCAGATTTGGAGGAGGCAGTCGATGGAGTGAGATACATATCTGAACACATGAAGACAGAAGACGGCGATGAAGGGGTAAGGAAATAAAATATAAAAAAATATATCGGGACTTTCTCTTACAGTTTGATAATAATGTGGTAAAAGTGGGGTAACAGGCTAGAAACAAGTTATTACCATCCAATTACCAAAAGTTTAAAAATGTGGCAGCATTATGGTAACCTGGTAGCAATAAGAAGGTAATGTCTATGCATTTGACTTTCACAATTTTTAATATGGGCTTTAAATTGTACCAAATATATAATTATAAGGTAATATTGTACATTATTACCATATTATAAGGCTTGAATTAATCATACCTTAGGTTCCCAGCATTCTTCTTTGCTTAATAATGTAAATATGTTTAATGCTCTGGCTTATTAAATGGAAACCTTTAGGGTAGTTTCTGTGTAATATGCCGGAATCACGGCTGCAACATGCAGAACCGACCCGTTGCCCTGCACCTTCGGGCCGAGGAACGGGTCGCGCCCACTGGAGTGAAAACTCCGACGTACAGGCAGTGAGTAGAGGGGACACAAGAACACCCACCCCAGCTCACTGGCTCCCCCCAAGGGCAACTCTAGACTTACCGTCAAATTACATAAATCTCAGAGGAATATTACTCAGTTGTAACTGCTGTTGCTATTATTACTTGGATATTACCTGGTTGTTACTTTGGTATTTTGTTTCCAGCTTATTACCCTGCTATTACCACATTATTACCAAGCTGCAATATACCAATATATTAATGAAGAGACAGAATGGGGAAGGAAAAGTCTGACAAAAGCAGACCTCAAACTGTGAAGTGTTTGCTTTTGTTCTTCTGTCATACAAGTTCAGTCTGTCAGCTCTCTATTTTACTATGAAAATGTCACCAGAAAGCCCTCCTCATACATCTGTGTAAGACACGCACTGACTGAGAGTGCTAACCCCAACCTGAACCTCAGCTCTTAGACTTAATAAATATTTAAAACATGCTTTACATCTGTAATTGCTCTTGGCAGATTTTTTAATCAAGTCGCTTCTTTTCCTCTTGCTATCAGCCATCAGCAGCGCAGCTAAAATATACTCTGATTTGCCCTTATTTTCCTGAAAATGTTTTTAACCACAGCAGCAGTTGATAAGTTGACTGTCTGCTGATCCTCACACTGTTTAGTTGCTGTTCCCCCCAAATCACTGTAGGGGACAGGAGTTTACAAACACTGAATTCCAATGAGGCGGATTTACCGAGCTCAATTTCTTTTTACCCAAAGAGATGAAATCTTGAACCCTAATCATCAAAGAGTGAATCTGTTGGTGTGGTTCCAGATCATAGAAGACTGGAAGTACGTAGCAATGGTGATAGACCGTCTGTTCCTGTGGATCTTCATCTTGGTGTGTGTGGTGGGAACTCTGGGACTGTTCATGCAGCCGCTGTTCCAGAGCTATAACACACCCACTGCTGATGACACAGAGTGAGTCATATGCACTGTGAAATGCACATTAACATACACAACGGCACATGTTATTTAAAGGTCTAAAAATAAAAGAAACATGCAGTTTTTTTTTTACACATCTGAAATGTCCCGTTCCTCTGGAAAAAATGGAGCAGGTTTTATTTTTTTTATTAGTACTGTGGTGTGACATTGCTGGTGTGGTTGGTAGTGTGTTTGATTTATAATTTTCACAAAACCAAGATTTGCTGGAAAATCTGAGCACTGGTTTTGATATTTGTCTTAAACAATAACAACAGCATAAACAACATTCATGCACCAGGTGATTTGTGGACTAACTGCGTTTTTCTTCCTGTAGGTACGGAGATTTCTAAGGTTTCCGTGACTGCAACTTTGAGAAGTCTAGCGATGATCTGCTCCTATTGGTTGAATTTGATGCATAACTGTCCACTGATGGACTTCAGATCAAGACAGAATTATAGCAGTTGCTTAATGGATGGCTGGGGTTGTCTCCACCTTCATCAAAGAAACTCCAGCCTAATCCGAATCATCATCGTCTCTGAGCAGATTCTGTCAAGATGATGACGACAGTGTCTGTGCACAGAAAATTGTATAATGTACAAAACAATAACACAAAACTGTCCATGTTTCATTTCAAACTGGCTGCACTGCTGATCAAAGTGTTTGAGGTTTGGAGAGTGGCTATTTCCATCCAAGTTGCAGCTCCAATGAGGCCTGCTCGCCTCTCCCGCATCATCGATATGAAAATTACATGAACGTTTACAACAGCAGTACAAAAGTGGAACATAATTTACACCAGGATTTACTGTAACAAGGGGAAGATTTTGTTCTAGCCACCTTTAGTCTTTGTGGAAGTATCAGTGCACCACTTCTCCTTCTGTCTTTTTCTTGTTCTGCTTCAGAGGACGGTGCTCCGTTTCCACGACGCACCTCCCGAGTAGTGTTGTAACTCTAATGCATTGTCTTATTTTGAAAAATGTGTGTTCTGCTCTTGGTTTCTCTCACTGTTTTTTCTCACATGCTTGGCTATTCTCTCCTTGTCTGTTGTTTTTTATTCCACAATCACAAGGCCTGTCAGAAAAAAAAGGAATAGTTTGGGAAAAAGAGAAAAAAAAATAGAGAAATGACATAAATATTGATAGAAGTCTTGAAAATATAGATGAAATTTCAAATAGATGTGACAGACTTGATTCGGTGCAGTACACATCACACATCTTGTTGTATATGGACTAAAGAAGATGAATTCCAGCTCTGTGTCTGCTTCCTTGTCCAACAGCTCATCACTGTTACAGCTGCCTTAAACTATTGTTGGATATCAGAACGTTAATAAACTGTAGCCACACCATATCACTCATTAATGATCTGACACTGACTGTATTTGAATACAACGTGTTGAATAAAAAGCTGTGAACTTTCAAATGACCAGTGCTGCTTCCTCAGTCATTTATTACACAGCCATTTCTTGGATTCTCTCTTATAGTAGCTTATATTTTGAAATGTGATGGTTACAAAATTGCAACACTTATACAATAGAAACATTAATTGATTTCCCTTTTATAGTTATGTTTCCAAATGACCGCGCCTACCTCTGGCTTCACGTGTTGTATGGACATGTCCTTGGGTAACGTTGCCATGGCTCGGAGGATAGAACAGTAATTTAGCCATCGGAAGGTTGATGGTTCACTCCCAGGGTGTCGTGTCAAAGAATCCCACGACAAATTAATGACTTCCGCACATGAATAACAAATGTTTCAGGAATGTGACGAAATCGATATCTACGTCTTTTTCTAGGGTCTGCCGGACAAAACCGAACAAGTTATTTAAACGCACTTTTGTCCACGACCACTAGATGTCGCTTTTCTTCGCTTCCAAAACGTAAATATTGGTCGTAATTCCTGCTTGCAGAGGCGAACAGTGCTACGTTTTTACTCTGGGGACAGGCTCGATTTTTGCGATGTTGCCATTCAACAGCTTTTCCTGTCAGACCTTCAGACAACCAGAATGTTTGAAAGAAAAAAAGAAAGGTTAAAAATCTCTCTAACAGCTCCATGTCTGTCTGGTATAAAGTACCCAAATAAGAAATTTGTTTTTTATTGAATGCAAATGGAGACACCCTCTGTATAATTAGTGCACACCCTCAAAATCCCCCCATTGCCTACCATTCTTGGCCAACATTGCACATTTGCACCAGTATTTTTTACATTTAAGCATGTTTTTCTGTCATGCATTATCATGCAGGTAAAGGGATAATATAACCACAAGCTGTGAATATATGTTCAAACTTTACATTGAGCCTTTCACATATGTAAGGTTTTACAGGATTCAGCTGCCTGTGCCGACTTCCTCTGAGCTGAAAACTGACAGCAGGAGTTTTGCACTTGAGGGTAAAAGTAATAGAAGTGCTCTCAAAGTAGAAGAGTAGAGGCGAAAAAAGAGCGTTTTATAGCTTTTTGTGGATGGGACACCTGACATTTTTAAGCAGAGTCCTGACAGTGTGACATGAAAGGAGGTGTTCAGCACTCTGAAAGGGAGCAGACAAGGTTGACAGAAAGTGGTCCAAGTATTTTTATACTGTTCAAAAGCTGGTACAGTGACACTAATATGTCATATGTGATGTTTTCTTTCCTGGATGAACTTTTACCCAAACCTGTTTTCTACATGCTTTGATCAAACAGAGGTAGAGGACAGCACTCTTCTGTGTGAGTTGCTCTCCATGAAAAATACATATTCAGACCAATTTCTGTTATAACACTTGATTTTTAATCTGTACTACTGGTGAGATAAAGCGAACCACTGTGATGTTTTTTTGTGTAGCGCGCATCTACATACAAATACACTCACATGCACTTGAGTTAAAACCGCTTTTAAACCTTAGCTCTTATCAGTGGATGCAGATCAAGTGGAAAAAAGGTTGAATCCACATGCAGGGATCACATCCTCTTAATGGACATTCTGCTCATTGTGTATCAGAGTGTACAGTGTACCTCCTTCCTCAGTCTGACCAAAGAAAAAAAAACCTGCTTTGCTAATGTGCTTTTGTTCCACTGAGGGTGTGTGTGTGTGTGTGTGTTTGTGAGAGCATATGCCCAAATTTGTGAACTCCATCTGGCAACTAAAAGGTAATATCAGGTGAAAATAACACCACCAACTAACAATCAGCAGCCTCGGAAGATGGTGCACACTGTTACAGT
>VOQJ01046864.1:0-10999 GCA_015052665.1 Apistogramma diplotaenia | reverse complement strand
CATGTCAGTGTGTGTGTGGTGTGTAATTCAGGGTGCAGCCAGAGTTAATATTGACAGAAACTGCAGGTAGTAAATAGGTTTTTATTACTAAAGTACTCTATTAGATATGTGACTGTGAAAGATGGCTGCCTCAGACAACAATCTTCTGCTGCAGACTTCCATCCCATACCTTCCTTGAAGTTAACTAAACACCCCACAAAGCAGAGACATGTTTCAGTGTGCCGGTGGGGCGTAGAGACACAGGATATCTAAAGGAGTCAGGAAAACAAGCTAAATCTCCCAGTTTGTGTTCAGGAGAGGCTTCACTTTTACGATGATCCTTCAAAGCTTTCCTATAGTTAGGCCTGCATCAGGTGAGCCTGATCTCATTAACGCAGCTGTAGGCTCAGGCTGCTGGGCGTGTGCTCTCGCTCTCCTCCTCTTTCTCTTTCCTTTTCGTCCACTGCGTAAACAGCCGAGGTCGATGGCTGCCCTTCCCTGTGTCTGCTTCTGTTGGAGGTCTCTTCCTGTTAAAAGGGAGCTTTTCCTTCCCCCCATCACCAAGTCATGCATGGAGTTCCTTCTCTTACTTTGTAGGACCTTTAACTTGTAATAATTGAGCACCACCTTAAGAAACAGAACAGAAGCCAAACAACAATGAATGAAGACCTTTACAGAAGCCAAACAACAATGAATGAAGACCTGCTGGAGACCTCAGGCTGACCCTGAAACAGCCCACAGACACACAGGAGGATACATCTGCACCACCTGCAGGGACAAAGACATCCTGAGACAGAAAGTAGCAGCTCAAAGGTCAGTGATGCAAATACAGATCAGAGGTCAGTGCAGGAGAGTAAGATCCAGAGTTGCTGTTATTGTTTTGTGTGTCTCCACAGAAACATTTCCATCCTGGGCCGCAGCTCTCCTGGTTTTCCTGGTTTTTGTTCTGGTTGTTTCTGCAGGTCTTTTATTTCATTTCTGGCACTATTTCATGTCAGGTGAGTCTCTCTTAGTACACTACCCATAATGCCGATGGTTAACAGGTGTCCTATGCTGATGAGTGTGAGACTGTGGAGGCTCAGTGTGTCTGATTTTCTGCTCTTCATCCACCACGTCTGCAGCTCTTTACAGGACGCTGTGACGAGTTACCAAAGAACGAGTCAGGAACACATCAGGAACAAACTGACAGTCTAATTGTGGCGTCTCTCTTAAACGGCTCCAATGTAGCGTTTACTCTCATCTGTGGGGGTTTGCAGAGACGGCGCTCAGACTTGGGAGGAGCTCTGCAAACCTCAGTTTCTGCTTCTGTAGAACGGAAACGAAACAGCTTCTTTTGATTGAGCGTGACAGCTTCTATTATTGGCACCATCCAACCAACATGAAAGACTCAGAGAATGAAAGTGATGTTGAAAAGTCGCTAACAGCTTAATACTGTTGGCTTGTGAAGAGTAACACCTTACACCAAAAGGAACACAACAGGAGCAACTAAGCTGTGAACGTGATGAACTCAGCTGTGTCAGCAGGAGACAGAGAAGAGCCGATGGATGGACACATTTCTCCAAGACGATGTGTGGCGACTATCTCGGGTTAAAGCGCCAAAAATCTCAAACGATACATGTGAGCATGAGAGCAGATTTCCATCAAAGGTCAGCATGTTCATGTCCTGCAGGGTAAAGTGTTTCTCCCAGTTTGTGTTCAGAGAAAACCAGCACCCCGCGGTGGGTTAGCCTGTCCTGAGTCCTGAAGGCACACTGCCCTGTACCTGTGAGCGCCCTGCTGTAAAACGCTCTTATTATCTCAGTCAGGTGTGTTCATGATCAGGTGTTTGGGAAGCAGGTGAAATTAATTTTTTGGCTCCCTGGCCTTGGCAACAATATTCTTCTGGGGATATGTAGACAGATGTTCTCTCCCTCCTCTGTAACTTGGGCGAACTGGTGTCTCTGAGGCATTCCATCCCTATCAGTGACTAAGACACTGTATCAGCAGACTGTTGCCTGGTGGAGATCTGGCTCCCAATAACCCTGACCCCCCTCACTCCCGTCAGCTCCCCTCCCGTTTGCTCTCCCTGCTTAAATGTATGCAATTTTTTTTCTCCTCACATCACCACGTACGGTATCCTTGTGTGTTATTGTTTTCGAGAAACAAGCGGCGGCGCACTCAGCGGCTCATGGCTCTCACTGTAAACTCGTTGTACTTTGTATGATGACAATAAAGCTATTCTATTCTATTCTATCCTATGTACACATAATGAATAAATGACACTGGTAACCACAGTGTCACCTTTGAAGGGGGGAATATCAGCCACTTCTTCTATCTGCCGGTGGCACATGCAGATAGAAGAGGCCTGTCCTTCCTCCTCTTCTTACTTAAGATAAGATAAGATGAACTTTAATGATCCCACAAACAGGGAAATATGCACGTTACCACAGTTCAGTACAGAGAAGGATGAAGCAACATAAAATAGAAATAGAAAAATGCTATACATAGAATATATCATATAATATAGAATATATATATCTATACATATACACACATATACATGAAAATAAACACTATATACAGATTTCAACCGTGGGTTTCTGCTGATGAAGTGCTCACTAAGCACATGATCCTTTGTGGCCATCTTCAAGATGCATTCATGGATCTTTGTTGTTTCATCTAAGATAGTGGATCTGACACTCATTAGTCAACTGGATGGGTGCTGGATTTGGGGTGAAACCCTCCATGCACAGTCAGGAGCTTTCTTGTCTTTATGTCTGTGGCTTCTATCTCCTTTTTGGGCCAGCTTATGAATCTACTGTAGCCAAGGCCTTTCTGTTTGGAGTTTGTGGGGTTAAATTGCCCATAGGCATGAATGTTGACTGTCTTTCTGTGTTAGCCCTGTACAGGGTGTACTCTGCCTCTTGCCCTATAATGCTGAGATAGGCTCCTTGTGTGTTTTTCTTCTGTTTATTGTCGCGTCACCATCTGTGTTCCCTTCATGCTGTGTGTTTGTGTATACAGTACATCCTGAGTTTCCCATTTGTTTGCTAAGGGTTTCTCTCTGTGAATTATTGCCTATCTTGGCCTTGGGATTTTGTTTTATTTGCATGTTCTGGAACTGTATTCAGAGACTCAATTAAAGTCCAAGGGCACCTGTGGGTGTTAGAAAAGCATCTCGCAACAGGATTGAAATGGTTAAAACAGTCAGGCCAGGGATAGACAACATGGCACATTTGCAGGAGAAAAGGGACTTTATATCTAGGGACTGGAAAACCAACAGTGCATGTCTGTGGGTTCATAAAAAAATACATTTGAAGAGTTAACCCACACATAACATTTAAATTGTCCTAAAGGTTGTGTAGAGAATGCTGTGAGACCAAACATTGGAGACATGGAGAGCAACATTTATTATTAGATTTGGCAAGATAGTCTGGGTTCAAACCCACTTTGGCTCCTTTGCATGTTTTTTCCTGTGTCTGTGTGGGTTTTCTCTGGGTGCTCCGGTTCTCTCCCACAGTCCAAAGACATGCAGTTACTGGGGTTAGGATAAATGATTATTCAAAATTGACCACAGGTGTGAATGGTTCTCTGTGTCTCTGTGACAGGCTGGCGACCTGTACAGGGTGTACGCTGCCTCTCGCTCTATGAAAGCTGAGATAACCCCGCGACCCTGAAAAGGATAAGCAGCAGAGGATGGATGGATGGCTATATATATATATATATATATATATATATATATATATATATATATATATATATATATATATATATATATATATATATATATATATATATATATATATATATATATATATATATATATTTGTTTCTACATTTTCTAGCTTTTTATCCTGAAAAAGTTGCAGCTGCTGTTCCTTGTGCAAATTTCCCCATTGCGGGATAAATAAAGGCTTATCTTATCTTGATGGGCATAAAAATGTTAATGTTTTCCTAATTGTTCAGGTTTCCAGTACTTTGCATGTATAGCACCTTTGTTTTTGTAATTTTATGGTTTGGGGTTCGTAGCCTTTTGTCTCTTAAACATGCAATCAATCGTGTAATATAAGGACATGTCTCATAAATCATAATTTCAAATCTCATCCTTCTTGGTACTGCCAATTAAATTATTCCAAGGACATTTCCTTAGTCCTAGGTACAATAAGCCATTGCTGGCTTAATTTTTTACCATCCCTATCTTTTTTTATTTGCTGTGTTTCCTTGTCTTAACCCTTATAAGCTGTGCTCCTCAGTTTGTTTTTGAACGAGTCTTGTTGGCTCTGTATTCTGCCTGGTCTGCTTTGGATCACTGAACGAGGAACAGCAGCTGCAACTTTTTCAGGATAAAAAGGTAGAAAAGGTAGGAACAAATTTATATATATAACATTTTCTGGAGTAGACCATATACAGATAGACAAATTATTATTTTGTTTTAATGGTTGTAAATTTCCAACTCCAACTTGTTTGCAAAATTGCTGTTGCTCACTTTACTGATAATCATCTACTGTTGAAATGATCACCACTTACATCCTTATCTCTCTCTGTCTAAAATATTTTAGCCTGTGTCACTGCAGCCATGCTCTCCTTTTCAACACCACCTCCTCTCTACCTGAGCCTCCTTCTCTTTCTGTCGCACAACTCCCCTGTTCTCTCCTGTCGGATTGGGAACTACAGCCAGTGTGAGGCCGCTCCTTTTGTACCAGGTCACAACCTGGTAGGGGAAGGATTTGATGTGGTCACCCTGCGACGAAAAGGATCCTACATGATTGATGTGAGGACCTACCTCACCCCAAGTGGCACCTGTACTCTCTGCTCCAACCCATTCAAAGGCAACAGCCTGCAAAAAGTAAATGAAGATCCAACAATAAGCATTTGGACACTAGTGCATGCGTTATGTGTACATGTAAATGATGATGTTCTGCTTTCATTTTCAGCTGCCAGTATCTGCAGTGGATTGGCGTGCATTCAGCCGATGCAATGCTGATATTTACAGCAGTGCACACAGCTCTGTTAGGTACAGTCTTATACATTATTGTAGTTGCTTTCAGAGCAGTTTTGCTCTCCAAAGACAGACTTGCACACATTGATGTTCTTGTTTGGTGTCTCACAGTGAGTTTGCCATGCTAAACCTTCATGGGACAACTGACAATCTTGTGGCTCAGCTGCTCACTCACTGTCTTAATCAGATGTACCTCTATAATCTCATAGTTCTACATTTATGCCTCTCATAATGTTGAAATTCGTAGAACAAGACATGCAATATGCATAATCATTGATGAGCAAAGTTAAGCTTTTTGATAGCTAGAGACTTTCTTTAACCTATTTTATTTTTATTGTTCACAGTTGAAAATCCAACTTGTAAATACCAACTCTAACAAACGTTTTAAAATCCACAGCTCCATGATTGACACTTACACCTCCCAGGACAGTACTGACTGGAAGGTAGGACATATTTTACAACTCCTGTTGGCATAAAATTAACACATTTGAATATTACCACTATAATGACAGACATGTTGATGTAAATGTGCACTTCCCTGAAACACACTGTAGTAACATCAAAGCAGCTGCAAGAAACATCTTGAACTGGGGTTGTGATATATATCCCACATGCCACGATTTGTTGTTAAGTCATTAACTCCAGGTCAACCCAAAACAAACATAAATCCAAATTTAAAGCTGCAAGCAGCGCAGTCAGGTGCACGTTAAGCCGTGGTGTGGTCAATTCGTGCTACGGGTTTGCAGTCGCTACAGACAGGAGTGTCATGGTGTTACCTGAATGTTTGTAGCCCAATAGGCTACTTGGGTGTTGATGTTACACAAGCCTGCAGAATTCCAGATACATCGATGTAACACAGCTCTGGGACTAATGTTTTAAATTTCTATGGCTTGAAATTGAAAAAAGTCCGAAACTAGAGCGCTGCTACGGTAACACAATTTGATATGCCACAAAAACAAACAACTTTTGATGGCCATGGAAATGATGATCAGAGATTTTGGTCACAATGATTAGTGCACCTTAGGAGGAATTCAAATGTTCAAATTCAAGGCCTAAAAATGACAAATTTTTATTTATTTATTCATTTTTTTTTTATAACAGATTGGCCTAAATGTAGATAAGTTTGTGACTGCTGGTTTGGATGTAGGAGGAACGCAGTCCACTGCCTATAAATTTGCTACAACAAAGACCAGTGAGGACCGCCACATCTTCAGCACACACGGCGTCACCTGCAACCATTATGGGTAGGTTGTGAATAACCAGAGTGATCACATGAATTGAGCTCATTCAATGATTTTCATTTGAATCATTTCTATTGAGTTAATTTTGTGTATAGTTACAGAGTATCAACCAGTCCGCCTCTCAGCTATGAGTTCAGTAAGGATGTAGCCAAGCTACCAAGTGTCTACAGCTTCTCCACCAGAGCTCCGTACGATGAGCTCATATATACCTATGGCACACACTACATCCGCCAGGTTAAAACACATACACTGAGAATTTCTTTACTTAAAAATTACAAACAACTTTTTATTACAACAGCTTTAAATATATATATATATATTTCAGGTTAACCTTGGCGGTCGACTGAGGCGAGTTACGGCTGGACGAACCTGTTTGTTCTCACTGAACGGGCTCTCCTCCAGTGAGGTACATGAGGCACATGTGCCTGCACACGGTTATACCACACTATATATTTCTGCACATACAAGTTGTGCCGTAATGAGTAGTAATGACAATTTCCTGTCAAAACTGGTTTGAGTTTGAAATCATTAGCAGCCCTTCATACACTGCACAGAATCACTTTCACCATGTCATCTCTCATTTGCATCAGATGGCTGTGTTGTTTCTTACCAACAGAATGCATGCTTGTTTCTATCTTTAATACTGCAGCTTTTGTTTGATATGTTTATGAAATTGTTATGATCATATAGCCTCACAAGATGTGCACAAACTAGTACTTTCTGATATCTGAGACCAGGGTACCTTTCTTCTGTGTTGAACTCTATGTTTAATAGTTAAATGGTGTGTTAGCCATCCAGCAGTAGTTTATATCTAGGCCTACTGCTCAAAAAAATTAAGGAAGCACTTTTTAATTAAGTGTAGCATTGTGAGTTAAACTTCTGGACGTCCTCTTACTGATCTTGTCATGATTGTGGGCCGGGTGGCCGAGTGCGTCGTGTTTTTGTATTGGGTTCTGCTCTGTTTTCTGTTGCTTGTGATTCTCAGGTTTTCTTGTGGTTTAGTTTCTTAGTTTATGATTGTCTTTGGTTTCAGTTATTTGTTGGTTCAGATTTCCTTGTATTTTATACAAAGTTTTGTATTGTATTTGGGCTTTGTGTTCTTTTGCTCCAGTATCCTAGTGCTCCTTGTTTCTGCCTCCCCCCCGTGTGTGTTATCCTTTTAGGTCAAGCCATCAGTGTCTGTGTCAGGTGTCTGTGGTTCCCCTTTGCTGTATTTCCTCCATGCTGCCCTTCCCATCGTCTGTGTTCAAGTCTCTTTTTCATCCCTCTGTGTATCAGTTCCTTGTCTCATGCTTGTGTTTAGTTTGACTCCCTATATTTCCCTGTGTTGTATTTAAGTTTCTGTTTTGGTCATGTTTAGGTTTCCTCTGTGTTTCAGTCTCCCGTTGTTAAATTTGCATATATTAGATTTGGGTAATTCCTGTTTTATTTTGACTTTTGTCCTTGTGTTATGTTTTGCTTCCCCTTGTTTCATCGATGTAATTATGTTCAGCCGTGCTCACCACCTGTGGCCCGTTCCCTAATCATCCCTCTGTGTAATTGGTGTCTGTGTTTTCCCCTGGTCTTTGTTGCGTCATCGTCTCTGTGTGGTGTGTCAGTCCTGGCGTGTGCCTTACGACTATACCTAATGTTATGCTTATGCTTCTATTTATGTTTACGCTCAAGTTCATGTCACGTCACCTCATGTTTTGTTCTTGTCAACCTATGCGCAAGTCAAGCCTTGTATTATCTCTTTGAGGTAATATAAAGCTACTCGCGTGACCTTCGTGAGTCCTGCCTTGCCAGCCACAGCTGGACATGTCAGATCTGCTCAGTTCAGTAGCAGAGCGAGTTGTTAACAGTTTTCAGGTCCCTCGTCGTCTTCTCTGACTACTTTGTTTTCATTAGTTTTCCATTTGACTAGAGTCAGTGTCATTAATGGTAGCATGGCGCGATACCTGTACCCTATAGAGGTTGCACAGGTAGTCCAATTCCTCTGGAATGGCACATCAATACGTGCTGTTGCCAGAAGTTTACTGTGCTTCTAGCACAGTCTCAGGAGCATGGAGGAGGTTCCAGGAGACAGGCTCTAGGAGAGTTGGAAAGGGCCATAGAACCTACTGAGTACCATTTTGCGTTGCTACAACTAGTCTGCTGCATTTTTTTAAATTCAGTCCTCTCTAAGTTAATGATTTTCATTTCCATCAAGTGATATAGAATAATTTAATTCCTAACACATTACCCAGTACATTATAGATATACAGCAAGATTGTTTCCCATTGAGATATGATGAGTTTTCGTTTAATGAGCAGTGCATAAAAAAACAGCATATTTAAAAAGTCAATACAGCTTCTATATTAATTAATGCCTTTGATACTCACTGAGTTGAAGTGACATTTTGTTTCTGTTCCTGTCTTCCAGGTCCACTCCTGTTTATCGCTGGGTATCTCTGTTGGCTTGGGGAAAGTGTCACTATCCAGTAGCACAGAATCTTGCAACCAAGTCCTGCAAAACCAGGGTCTCTCTGTTACGCACAGCTCTGGACTCCATCAGCACTACACAGAGGTGGTAGGAGGCAGTGGTTGGTTGGGAGAGTTTTCACTCGCACACAATGACTCCCTGGGCTTTAGAACTTGGCTGGGCACCCTAAAGGATCAACCTGATGTTGTTTCCTACTCCCTTCGGCCAATATATGAGCTGATGACAAATAATGCACAAAAGGCAGGGATGAAAGCTGCCATAGAACAGTACTTAGAGGACAATGCTGTGAAAAAGTCACCCGGGGAACCCAATTGTGGAACGCAGATTCCTAATCTGGCTTCCAACTGCTGTCCTCTACAAGCCTGGAGGGGGACTCTAAGTGTCACCATTGTCCGAGCCTGGAACCTGAAAGGAGATACAACTGGGCAGACTGAGGGGTGAATAGACTCTGATCATGGATTAAGATTTGAAGGTGGTACAGTGGGGGAAATAAACATTTGATCCCCTGCTGAATTTTTAAGTTGGCTCAACAGTCTAAGTATTGTGATAGTTTAAGAATATCAACCAAAAGAAATCCAGAAACAAATTACATGAAAGTTATACATTTATTTGCATAGAGTAGGTATTTAATCCCCAAGCAACTTAGCACTTGATAAGAAATCCACATCACCAAGCTGGGAGACATTTCTTGTAGTTCATTTGACACATCGGGGGAGTGGTTTTGGCCTACTCCTCTTTACAAAAACTCTTTAAAGCCTTTAGGTTTCTTGGCTGCTGCTTGGCAAGTCGAAGCTTCAGCTATCTCCACAGATTTTTCTATAGGAAAAAGGGCTGGACATTGGCTCGGCCACTCCATGACTTGTGCTTCTTCTTTTGCCACTTCTTTGTTGCCTTGGCGGCATATTTTGGGTCATTTGGGTGCATTTTCTCCAATGCAGCCTAAGCAGAGAAACACAGACCTCCTTCTCCCCAGCCACCTCCACTAGTTTGTCTGGGAGGACTCCAAAGCATTCCCAGAACAACCTGTCCCGGGGCCTCCTCCCAGTAGAACATGCCCAGAACACCTTACCCAAGAGGTGCTCAGGAATCATCCTAGTCAGATACCCGAACCTCCTCAATTGGCTTCTTTCAATGTGGAGGAACAGCAGCTCGACTTTGAGTTCTTCCCAAACAGCTGCACTCCTTACCCTATCTCTGAGGGAGAGGCCAGCCACTCTCCAGAGTAAACTAATTTCTGCTTCCGCAGCACTCCCGCAGCACTCCCTACAGGACACCCTAAGGGACGCTTGCCTTCTCCAAGTCCACAAAACACATGTAGACTGGATGGGCAAACTCCCACAAACTCAAATATCCTCGAGAAGATGAACAGATAGCTCAGCATGTCACCAGGACCATGACCAGGATGAAAACCACATTGTTCCTCTTGAATCTGACTAACAGACGGACCCTCTTTTCCAGCATCATGGCATAGATCTTACCAAGGAGGCTGAAGACTGTGATGCCTTGATAGTTGAAGCACCCTCCAATCTCCCTTTTTAAAGATGGGGACCACCATCCCGATCTGTCAACTCAGTGGCACCACCCCCAGATCTCCAAGAGCCTTCAGGAACTCAGCGGGAATCTCATCCACCCCAGGGGCGCTGCCACAAAGGAGTTGTTTAACCACCTCAATGTCCTCAGCTCAGCCTCCCTCGGAAACTGTCAAAGTTCTGCTGGAGGTGGGAGCTGAAGATCTCACGAACTCTGGTCTCTGCCAGGTGTTCCCAGCATCCTGTGTCCAGCATCCTCCCCCTGCCACCTGGTGCAACTCACCACCAGGTGGTGATCAGTTGATAGCTCAGCTCCCCTCTTCAACCATGTGTCAAGAACATACGGCCGCAGATCTGATGATACGACCTGCAACCTAGGGTTTTGTATTGGTGCCATGTGCACTTACAGACATCCTTATGTTTGAACATGGTGTTCACCCTCGAGCACCATACCGAGCAACTCCAAGGAGGGTGGGTACTCTGAACTGGCATATAAGCACAAAGAACAGTCAGGAACGAAGGGTAGCAACCCTCTCGTTCATTGGTGAAAACTCCGACCTAGAGGCAGCAAACCAAGGGGATACAAGATTACTCACCCCAGCTTGCTGCCTCTCACTGAGGGCAACTCCAGAGACCAACAGAGTCTAGCCCCTATCAAGGAGAGTGGTTGTAGAGCCTAGGCCATGCTTTGAGATGAGCCCCACTATATCTAGCTGGTATCGCTTAACCTTACACACTAGCTCGGGTTCCTTCCCCACTAGAGAAGTGACATTCCATGTTTCAAAAGCCAGTCTCAATATCTCGATATTAGT
>VOQJ01046863.1:36781-53287 GCA_015052665.1 Apistogramma diplotaenia | reverse complement strand
TTACGGGTTTTTTTACCGTAAAAAAAACCCCCAAAGAAATTTTGATATTGCCTATAGCAGGTGTCCTTGTCACCCCCCCCCCCCCCGTCTTCAGAATGGCCTTAATTCTTCATGACATACATTCAATAAGTTGCTGGAAATGTTCCTCTGAGATTTTGGTCCATACTGACATGATAGCATCACACAGTTGCTGCACATTTGTCAGCTGCACATCAGTGACCCATTCCACCACATCTCAAAGGAGCTTGAGATCTGGTGACTGTAGAGGCCATTTGAGCACAGTGAACCAGTATGTGATGATTAGAGCCTTGTGGCATAGCGTGTTATCCTGCTGGACGCAGCTCTCAGAAGATGGATATGCTTTGGCATTAAAGGAATGGATATGGTCAGCAACAACACTCAAGCGTTTAAATGATGCTCAGCTGGTACTAAGAGGTCAAACATGTGCCAAGAAGATATCCCTCACACCATTACACCACCAGCAACCTGAAGAGCTCGAATAGACCCATGCTTTTGTCAAATTCTGATGCTATCATGTGAATGTCGCAGCAGAAATTGAGACATCATTCCAGGCAAAGTTTTTCCAATCTTCTATTGTCCAATTTTGGTGAGCTCGTGTAAATTTTAGCCTCAGTTTCCTGTTCATAGCTGACAGGAGAGGCATTTGGTGTGATCTTCTACTGCTGTAATCCATGTGCTTCCAACATCTTCTGCATACCTTGGTTGTATTGAATGGTTAAATGAATTACTGTTGCCTTCCTAACAGACCAAAGAAGTCTAGCTATTAATTTCTGATCATTGGCATTAACAAGACGTTTTCACTCAGAACACCGCTGCTCACTGGATATTTCCTCTTATTTCACACCATTCTCTGTAAACCCCAGTGATGGTTGTGAAGGAAGATCAGCTGAAATGAAGTGGCTGCTGAGTGTCAAGTCCAATACTAAATACATCCACATTTCCAGAAAAAAATGGTAACCTGTGCATAATAAAAACAAATCCAAGGAATTACAAATCATCTGAATGCTAATTAAAATAGCAATAAAGAAAACACCAGTTTGAAACTGAGCAATTTAGTTAAAAAATACAGTATGTTCATGTTGTTTTTATTGCCAGCAGCACTTTTAAAAAGCTGAAATACTCCAAGAGTATTTTGCAACAAGAAAAGCCTTGCTTGTTTACAGGTCTGTGTTGTAATTTACAAAATACTGAACCTGACCTCAGAGGCCATTAACTGTAGCATCCATCTAAATCTCAAAAAACAAGTACCTCATCCTCACACTGAAGTATACAGCCTGAGACATAAGCTCAGCAGTTGCTCTGAGCTAGAGGTTTCATACTGGGAAACAAACTTCTGAGGGCAGCTTGTATTAAAAGGCATTAGTACCAAAAACTCAAATAAAATCTTTCATCAGTGATCGCAGTTGTCAATGTGCCTGGAGGGAAACACAGCGAGTGTGGGTGACACATGGTGGAAGGAAAGGTCAGTCATTCAATATTTAGACTTCAATCTAGTCTTTTATCCCAACTTAGTAATGCAGTTTCTGTCACAGAGCAATAACCTCTTGAGGGCAACTGTGCTATCATTGCACTTTAAGCAGAAAAAAGTGGACCAAAGGACAATTGCCGTTAAACCTGTGACTGATATTGCTCTAGGCCTTAACTTTATAACAACCTTAGAACAAAGGATTTTGTGTTGGCCAATGTTCAAACAATGGCCAACACAAAATCTTTTTGGAGGTAATACAGAGGTCCCAGTGATGTTACACATTTAAATAAACAATCCTACATATGGTAGGTTGCTAATGGATGATCATGTGATCTGCATAAAATGAGTAATTTCAATAGACGTCACAATAATTGCTTCTAACAGCGAATTCAATCCAGGGCAGGACACGTTTCGAAAATCACTTAAGTGCTGTCTCCAAGTTCCATTTTTCTATCTGAATTCATTAATTTTTTTACATTTTTTTTTTTAGCTCTACTGGCTATAATTTCTCACAATCTGTAGTGACATTATGTGGCCTTGAGGCAGAGTGGTCTCACATTCACTCTGCTGTTCCTCCATTAACAACAGAACATAGTAGACAGAGCCCCACTGTGACATCAATAGAAAATTTATTGGTTATACTCAACTGGCCCCTTTTGGCATCACTCCACCAGCCCTCTGGCATGTCTGCAGCTTATTAGCATTTCACTACTTCAGGATGCAGTGCAGAGGGACAGGATTAGAGTGAGACAGACAGAACGATCAGGGGAAGGGAGGAGTTGTCATGATGACTCAAGTTAAAACAAATTTAACTCTTGACGTAAGTAAGTAAGTAAAACTTTATTGATATAGCATCTCTCAAGACAGATGAAACGAGGTGCTTTACAACAAAACATAAAACAAAACAAAATTAAGCAAATGCACATCTAAAAAGGTACATTTTTAAAAGGCCTTTAAAACACAAAAATTAGTCTGCCTCTCTAAGATGGGCAGGGAGAGAGTTACAAAATTGACTTCCAATTGAAACAACAGTTAATTATCTCTCTTGGCAGTTAAAATTATGATACTTAATTTACTCAAATTTGTCTATCTAGTTCACCTTGTGTTGCAGGCTTCAAGATGTGCTGCAGGTTATTTTCTGCTTGAGTCACACATATGATAAACTCTCACTCAGTGGTTACACTGATGGAGCTGAAACATTGTATTTCCAATATAGTCAGTGAACGTGGCTGAAGCAGGGAAGAGAGCATGTAAGTGGTACACATAGACATATGAAACAGAAAGGTGCTTGTAGAACCACCTTTCGCAGCAATAACTTGAAGTAATTTGTTTTTTGTATGACTTTATCACTCACTTACATTTTTGTGGAAGAATCTTGGCCCACTCTTCTTTACAGTGTTGCTTCATTGTACGTATGTGAGCATTCAGTCGGGTTGATGTCTGCACTATGAGCCACTGCAACACCCTGGTCCTTCCCCCATTCTGTTGTTGAATTGCTGCTGTCTTTAGGATCGTTGCCTCTTTGCATGGCCCAGTTTGGTTTCATCTTTACCCATCATGTAGAGTGGGTCATCTAGTAATCATTGGTGGTTTGGAAGGCTGGTGGTTTGATTCCTGGCTCCTCCAGTCTGCATGTCAAAGCTGGGCAAAATACTGAACCTCAAGTTGCTCTCCGATACATCCATTGGAGTGTGAATGTTAGATAGAAAGCACTCAGGCATAGAAAGAAGAGCTTGCATGAATGTGAGTGAATGAGTGAATGAGGCATGCTTTTTAAAGTGCTTTGACTCCTCAAAGTAGAAGCACATTATGGAAGAACCACTCAAACCATTCCCAGACAGATGGGGAGCAGTGGTTACCTTTCTATGATCATTGCCAATGGTTTTCCTCATTGGTATCGTTATTACACACACCTGAACGCTCAGGTGGTATAGAGGTGGTCACGTTTGCTGACGGTCAGTTAATCAAGTGCATTTGATTAGCAGCGCGTGGCTATTTCTTAACTTCTTAATTCCCGTGTAGACAGTAAGGTTGTACTTAGTTTTTCACACACTGCTTCTGCATTTTGACTTAGTTTTTGTTAGATGAATGACACTGTATAATATATCATGTGTTAAATCTGAAAACTTTATCACTTCTATGAACAGAGCTGAAATGAGTTCATATAATTTTAAATGACTGATCATGTACAGTACAATCTACTGGTACTTACAGGATAAAGAATAATTGTAAGTTAGCAACCAGCGGGTTTTAAAAAGTACTGTTTTTTTTTTCAAAAACTGGGGATTTAAAAAAAACTGAAGGACAATTCCTACACCAAAATGTCTTTTTTAATATAAGTTAAAAAGGAATAAAGCAGAATATGGGAAACCCACCTGCTCATTTGTTTGACTGTTACTTTCTAGTCAGTTTCAAGATACATGCTGACTCTACAAGGCACTCTGGTTGTTTACATGTGGGTAATGTAAAGAACCGTATCTTTTTCTTCTAGGTTAAATATGCAATAATTTTAACTTTTTCAATCAGTACATATTTTCTGTCTTCTGTTCCTTACTTGCTGTGATGCCTCTGTGCTCAAAGGCTAGAGTCACATTTTGGGGAATATTTTGAGAAAAGCTAATTGCATCTTGTTTTGTACTTTGCTTTCTTCTACTCCCTCAAGTGCTTAAGTGGGATACCTTTAATTGTGAACCAAACAAACCCCAAAAGTCTCCTTTGTTTAATCTTCTCCTAAAACTACCTTTGAAAGCAAACAAATAATGTGATAACACAGGCATTTGGTACAAGCTACTGCTGTCCTTTATAGAGACATACACACAGCAATCACTGGCATAGCACCAAGGATCATTCTCCATTCTTGTTGATGCTTGGCTTTAAACATTCAGTGTGCTTCAAATGAACACACAGCGTGAACCTTGTGCACAAGCCTCAAAGTTTAGAAATCCCTAGCAATGGAAGATAGAACTTGCTTAAATGAGATGGTTGATCAGCTGAGTCAATGTCCTTCTAAAAGCAAGTCTCACCGCTTGCCAACAAACTTGGTGGCAGTTCCAGGCATTTAGTTGGTGTTTGTTTAATACCTCTACTGTATATACAATAGAATAATATTAAGAAGATGAAGAACATGTGAGAAGTTACTTACCATTATGGCTTCATTCACAGCTAAAACCAGTGTTTTCATGATCAGTGTCTTAGGCTCACCCCACCACAGCACCTGAACAAATAGCATGTTATCCCATGTTATGGGTAGCCAAAATAAGTATACTCGGCTTCATCTTTGCCACAATAACAAGTTGATATACCCGCCATTACATGTTTTAAAATGCTTCGACCCTCTACAGCGTGTGTGTGTATTTGTACAACAGCCTGACTTGATCATATTTACATGTACAACTGTTGACTCTTATGTTGCAAATGCCATCTTTGCCATGCTCTTAAATATTTTTATTCAGGCTCTTTTGATTACCATGTGTCTCCAGTAATAGCTGGTTGACAGGGAAGTTGATTCTGTGGTGGATGAAAGAAAATGGCATCTATTCCTCCCTCTTTACAGTTGTTTCAGCTTAAACCATGTGTTTACTCTTAGGAGGATATATGACGGACTGAACATTAATGCCGTGTAATCTTTGTAAACTGTGTAATCTGATCTGGTCAGACCCATGAACCCCAAACGGACACAATCATGTACACAGTGTACTTAGATCTACATAATAATCATGTTTATCAAAGATTAACTTAAGTCTGAATCATTTTCAGTGTGAGTGAATCTGCGTGTTTCTGGGTTTTTATTGGAAATGAGTGTGAGATAGTTCAAAAGCCTTTAATCTCTTAGCTTCCCTTTGAGCCAGTTATGTCTCAGTAAGCTTCTCGATCCTCTTTTCCTTCTCTGTTTTTTTTTGTCTCTTTGTCACTTGAGGGAAGTTAAATATGATAATATACCAAAATACGAAAGAACAACAGTTTGTTATACTTAAAAAACATCAGGCAGTTTAATCAGAAACCAAGTAATTAAAATTTTTTTGTCAGATATTTATTTATCAGAAGGGATCTTGTTAATGAAGAGGTTATTTTCAAGTTGACATAGGTGCTATCTGTAACTAAATGTTGTTTCTATATTTGCTTGAGCCTAATAGATATTTGTAGCAACCAACTTGTCTCCAGGCAGTTGAGTAAGGTGACTGCACAGGTCGCCTCGTGGGAAGCAACATCTCTCCAAACAATCATGGTCCCACTCAGACTGCCTGCAAGACAGACTGGTGAATGTTTGCAGATAACTGTCTTCTAATTTATAAATGCAGATAGATTGTCAGCACATTGTCAGTCTGTGCCAACGAGTGCAACTCATTTATGATGCATCTCTTTGTAATGGGGAACTCAACTGGTTGCTAACTGGTTGTTTTATGTTAATATTCTTATATAAAAGCAAAGGTTGCTGAGCCCCTATGTCCTCCTTTAGGCCCAACACCTGCAGGAGGCGTCGAAGGGGTCGGGCACATTCTCTGTCGAGTCGTGGCCAAAGGCTAGCAGATTGATCTCAGGCTATCGACACTAGCTGTCATTTTGCAGTTTCGCATTTTGCTACAGCAACTACGTCATTGTTTATGGAGGAATTTCTGAATTTGTACTTCAGATATAACGAGGTTGGATTCTGAATGTAAATAGTTAACGTGAATTTCTCTGTCTGTAGATTTACACTGATTTATCAGAGTTCTGAGTATAGCTCCTGCTCTTGATACACCTTTGCAGACTGCAACTCCATCCATCCATTTACTTCTGCTCATTGTTTTCAGTCTGGAGCCTGTCCCAGCTATCAAAGGGCAACAGGTGGGGTACACCCTGAACAGGTTGCCAGCCTGTCGCAGTGTTGACACAGAGAGACAGCCACACATTTGCACTCACATTCACACCTACAGGCAATTTAGAATCACCAATTAACCTAAGCTGTTTAAGGACATGTCTTGGGTTGTAGTCACATGGATGAGGTACATGAATGTAGTCAGCAAAGCATGAGCAGGCGAGCAAAGAGAACTTAAAGATAACTTTTTTTTTTCCTTCATTTTAAAACAAGAGTCAATTGTTCTGATATTTAAGGATGAAATTATTTTCCTCCCACACACTACAGTCCCAGTTATTATGTCTAAACCTGTAATCACCAGTAATAACCAGTCTCTTCCACACATCTTTATATAATGTGCCCTTGCCAACCCTAACTAAGCAGATGACTAAAAAAATATAATAATAATGCATAAAGCTATGTCTTCCAACTCCCCCAATTGTGCTTCTCTCCTCAACAAAATTGAATTAGTTCTGCAATTAAAAGGGGATGAGCACTTGTTTTGATGCTGCTACTCCTAAATGTGCAACTTCAAATGTTACTAAGCAGAAACGGCTCACAGTTCATGGAAATTGGTTGTTTTTCTAACAGCTGTCATACTTTTTTGTTCCTGTAGGGCTAATGTAAATTCAGAACAAACTATGGCCATTTTAGATCCATAATGGAGTTTATCTGGTGATTATTTCTGTTTCCTTTTCGTTCATAAATGTGAAAAACTGCGTAAAAATACTTCGGGCCTTCCTGCAAGAGAACTAGTTTGGGGTCTTTTTTGTTGGTTTGTTTTCAGAATTTTGAGAAAAAACCCCCCAGAGAATTCAGATTTTAATCAGAATTTTGTACACTGTCAAAAAATACCACAAATCAAAAATGTCCGAATTCTGGTTTTGGTCCCAATCAGAATTTTAAGAAAAAAGTCAGAATTGCAACTTTCTTCTTTCTTCCCCCTCAAAACTATGAAGAAAGAATTCTGAAAAAGCTGGACTTGTTAGGAAAAAAAGTCTAGAAAAAAAGGACAAAGAACAAAGAATACAGTCAGAATCAGCAGGAATATTTAAAGAAATTTATTTTACATGAATTTGACAATGCCTTATTCTATATCTCTACTGAGGCTTCCTCAGGCTACCTTTAGGCTTCAGGAAACTTCTCTTCTGAAGCAAAATTCATTAATTTTGTTGGTACAAGCAGCAAAACTATTAGTCCATCAAAAACCTTTGGCTCAATAGATAGGAAACACTTCCTAGAGAATCTCACAATATCTGAGATTTGAAAATTGGAATTTTTACTTTCAAAGCAAACTCTAAATCATGGCTCAATTACAATGATGTCAGTAATTTTTCCTAATAAATTCTCACCCAGCTACTTCTCTTTTACTCATAATAATCCTCTGCAGACTTTTCACTTCTTTGAGTTGAGTTGAGTTAAGGTTTTATTGTCATTTCAGATATACAGTACAGGGTGGGCCGTTTATATGGATACACCTTAATAAAATGGGAATGGTTGGTGATATTAACTTCCTGTTTGTGGTAGGAAGTTAATATAACGTAACTTTATTCATGAAAGAATAAAGTTACATTAAAACCAAGCACACCATTGTTTTTCTTGTGAAATACCCAATAAGTTTGATGTGTCACATTACCCTCTTCCTGTTGAAAAAACAAAAGTTGGATCCTAATTGGCTGACTTCAAAATGGCCACCAAGGTCACTACCCATCTTGAAAAGTTTCCCCCTGCCATATACTAATGTGCCATAAACAGGAAGTTAATATTACCAGCCATTCCCTTTTTATTAAGGTGTATCCATATAAATGGCCCATCCTGTATATAAGTACATACTGAAATGAAACAATGTTCCTCCAGGGACCAGGGGTGATGCATAGAACAAAAAGTGCAAGATGGATTTAAATACAAGAAAAGTACACACTACAATAAATACAGAAAAAAGTTCTTCTTCTAAAAAGTAACAAAGTAAGAAGGCAGGACTATCGACTATTTATCTTAATATACATTTAGCAGCATAGATTTGAGCAGCAAGGTACCAGAGTAAGTGCGAACTGCAGTATTGTACAAGGGTGCAGTAGTGCAGTAAAATAGCTGTGTGCATTGAGTTGTGTGTCAATAGTATATCATGTATGTATGTACTGTATGTTATGTATGTGTGTGTGTGCGTGTCATAGTCCAACAGGAGTGTCTATAATGTATCCATGTGTGTCTATCAGAGTCTGTCGGGTGTGCATTTCAGTCCATCGTGTTTGCATGCCAGTCCATCATGTGTGGGTGTCAGTCTGTCATATGCGTGTGTGTCCATGTGCATCAGTTCAGGTTGGAGTTCAGGAGCCTGATGGCTTGTGGAATGAAGCTGTTGCACAGTCTGGTTGTGTTTGTGTGGTGGCTACGGTACCTCCTCCCAGATGGCAACAGAGTTAAAAGTCCATGTGATGGGTGAGATGGGTCATCCACAATGCTGAGAGCTTTGTTATTAAAAATTTGGTGAGAGAGACCTCGATGATCTTTTCAGCTGTCTTTGCTATATACTGGAGGGTCTTACGGTCCGATGCGGTGCAATTCCCAAACCAGACAGTGATGCAGCTACTCGGGATGCTCTAGATCAGAGGTCCCCAACCCCTGGGCTGTGGACCGGTACTGGTCCGTGGGTCATTTGGTATGGGCATGTACTGAAAGAATAAATACCTTACATTTTTTCCGTTTTATGTATTATCTGACTCTGAATAAATCTTTATTTTGAAAAAAGGGCAGCTCCTCTCCATTACATCTATCTATGATTCCCTCTTGATGCATATCAAGACACTTGTCTTGATCATGTGATACGTTACCACTAAAATTCAGCCCTCAAGCTTCACTGATTCCAGTGTTTGTCTAACAGATTAGGTTGGACAGGCACTGTATAAAGCTCTTTGAGTGCTTTACTAAAGTAGAACTATAAGAACTATAACCATTTACCAGTGATATTTAGCAACACCAGGGATCGCAGCAAGGCGGACCCAGGTGTTAATCTGATGCTCTCTGACGCATGACACAGCGGCTCTGCAGTCGCTCTCCATGTGAAATCAACGCTTCCTGTTACTGTAGGGATTCTGACAGTGTATTGGTGTGTCGTCCAGTACTTAGTGGAGCCTATCCCAGCCAACCCACAAGCTAGCAAAAAATGACTCGCAGAGAAACAAACTGATTCAGCATTATGGTGAATTGTATTTTTTATGGCCTTTGTATTTTTTGTGGTGTATCTTATTTTGAAGATATGTTTAAACATTACTATGGTGACCAGAGTGTTGGGGGGAAGAGAGGATGTTACTCATGTGACATGATGTCACAAGGATAAAGATCTGATAAAGTGGATTTCCATTTATTAGTATATTTAGAAAATATATCATTTTGATGATGGTTATATAATTTATTTTGTTGTATGTATCCACCACACCTTAAATATTGTCTGACATTAACAAAAACTTTGGGGACCACTGCTCTAGATGGTTCCTCTGTAGATTGTGGTGAGGATGGGAGGTGGCAGGTCAGCGTTCCTCAGTCTTCTCAGAAAGTAGAGATGCTGTTGGGCTTTCTTGGTTATGGCAATAGTGTTGACAGACCAGGTGAGATTTTCTGCCAGGTGGACACCAAGGAATTTGATCTCCATACAGGAGCCATCAGTGTTAAGCGGAGAGTGGCCACTCTGTGTCCTTCTAAAGTCAATGACCATATCTTTGGTTTTGTCCACATTAAGAGACAGGTTGTTGACCCTACACTAGTCTGTTAACCACTGCACCTCCTCTCTGTATTCCGACTCATTGTTTTTGCTCATGAGACCTACCCCAGGCATGTCATCTGTGAACTTTACAATGTAATTAGAACTGTGCATTAATATACAGTCACGAGTCAATAGTGTAAACAGCAATGGACTGAGACCACAGCCCTGCGGAGCTCCAGTGCTTAGTGTGGTGGTGCTGGAGGTGTTCTTTGCCATCAGACTGAGGTCTGCCAGTCAGGAAGTCCAGGATCCAGTTGCAGAGAGAGGTTCAGGCCCAACAAGCTCAGCTTTGCAATGGAATGATGGTGTTGAATGCTAAGCTCAAGTCTATGAACAGCATCTTGAATATGTTTTTCCGGTCAGGTGTGTGAAGGCCAGATGAAGTGTGGTGGCTTTGCATTGCTCATTGAATGGTTGGGCCGGTATGTAAACTGCAGTGGATCCACTGTGGGAGACAGACAGGTCTTGATGTGCCTCATGATGAGCTTCTTAAAGCACTTCACGAGTCATTGAGGCATAACACTGATGACTTCTTTGGCACTGCTACAATGAAGCATGTTGGAATGACTGTCCTGTCTGTGAGGACATCTACCAGTTGGTCTGTATGTTCTTTGTGCACTCTGCCAGAAATGTTGTCTGACCTTTTGTTGGTTGACTTGGCGTAAAGTTTTCTTCACGTCAGCTGTTGTGAGATGAAGCACCTGGTCGTTGGAGGGTGGGGGTTTCCTCCTCGCTGCAGGTTAATTGCCAGTAGTTGGATGGGACTGGTCTATTCTGGGGATCCTTGGGAATTAGGACTGTCCGGCCTTCGGTCAGCCAATCTGGGTGTGACTTAGCCTCTAGCAGCTGGATTGTTTGTTCTGTCGGGCACTCACGGAGTGCAGTTAGTTTCCTTAGTCATCATCATTTCAGGGCCTGATGGCATCCAGCTCTTCATATTTGAGAATTTTTTATGTCTGCCACCGTGACTTTCTGGAGCCTGTTCAGGGAGGTTGCTGTTATCTGCTCTTAGATCCACCATCCATTGTTGTGTGTGGCATCATTCTCTCATATGCTCTTCCAGCATTGTTCTGCCTCCCGCTTTGGTGAGAGTGCTGTTCTCATATTGTTCCCCTGCCACTGAGAGTACATCTTGGATGGTTCAGTGGAAAACATCTGGTTTATTCTCCTGGATTCTCTCTATCTCTGGTATACTTTTCAGGCAGTTTGCCAAGGCTGTGACTCTTTGCTTTGCCATTTCTAAGGCCTCAGCTTGTTGTACTTCTTAGGTACCCTTGTCTTCTTCACACCTTTCTGCAGCTCTGATATCTGGATAACATCTCTCAGTGTTGCCTTGATCTTAGCCTCTAGCTGTCTTTTCCACGGATCACTGTTGCTGCAACATAGATGAACTGATTGGTTTCAGTGACTGGTTTCAGTCAGGACTTTAGGATCGATCTATCTATCTATCTATCTATCTATCTATCTATCTATCTATCTATCTATCTATCTATCTATCTATCTATCTATCTATCTATCTATCTATCTATCTATCTATCTATCTATCTATCTATCTATCTATCTCTAAAAGAATGGAAAGAATTGTCATTTTATCCAAGCTAAATTTACCTTAATTTAATCTCTTTTGTTTAATTCCAGCTCCTTTCAAGTCATGTATCCCCTGATATTTTGTCTTCTCTTTCTTCCTGCCTCATTTTATCTTTTATCCATCTCATCCCTCTTGTTCTTATCAGCTTTTTTCAGTATAAATTTTACATCCTCTCATACAAACAAATACAAGATCCCATTAATATGACAATGCTCTCATCACTGAAGAGACTGCAGTCCACTGAGTATAGTACATTACTCCTCGGTTCTCTTAAATCATCATTTCTCCTTGGCTCGCTTCTCTTCATCCTCCAGTTAAGTGGAGCAGCTCCAGATTGAACCCCTTAGCAACTGTCATCGTTCGCTTGCTCTCCCGTCAATTTTCTGTTCATGCAGCGTTAAAACAGTGTATCAAAACCATATTAATGCACAGAGACAGACCCACAGCTACTCCAGAAAACTGCTTATCATTTCGAAGGATTTGAGTAACTGGTAAAGTGATGAATCCCCTGGTTCATGCCGGAATCTGGCTCACTTGCTGCTCTCTGTTGTTATTACATATCAAGCTCTACTCTCCCCATCTGTGGTCATATTTCATGACTATTAAACACTGACGCTGGATCTCTCCATCACTTCTCCCTCATTTTTTTCACCATTACATGAACTGTTGTAGTAACAGGGTTTCATCAAGACCACATTAACCCCCACAGAGGGAAAGAAAGTGAGATGTGCTAGTGACTTCAAGAGGTCATCTATCTCCTGGGTTTTCTCTCATTCTTCCTCTCTCGGCTCAGCCAGATAATTCAATATGTTCAGGCCAGGACAAAGAGGTGTTCCTTTGCATAATTTTATTAAACAACATTAGCTGCACTGTGAGAGACGTGACAGGAAAGAAAGAGATTTGAATTAGAATGTGATAAAACCCATGGGAGGAAAGTGAGGGTGTGTGTGCCGTGTGGTGTCATACTAACAGCACTTGTCTTCAGCCTCTTACAGGCAAGATTTTACATAACTTAAGTTCTGATTAATTCTATTGAGGTCACCTTGTGATTTCGTGCTCAGTGGTGGTTTCGGAGGTAGTGATCCTGATCAACTGCATTCTGAAGCAGAGGATTTGCTTTGTGGGAAAATGTGTCATTGGTGTCATTACCTTGGTTATTAGAAGTGGCTGTTCAGGCATCAAATGCATATCTGTAGGTTAAGTACCACCCACAGTAGATATTGCTTACCAGGTCTGTAAAATTGCTCCTGGACAGAAATGTGATGCGCCTCTCTTTACACGTGTGTACACACTGTGTGTACTTTGCTGGTTCTTTTTGTTTGTGTGCTGCTGTTGTAAAGCAGTTGAGATGAGACTCAGCACCTCAGATTCTCAGGCAATGTAAATGGTTTGATTCATTGGCTCCTTTGTTTTAGTTTTGTGAGAGAGAAACGTAATTTTGAGACTAGGAGTCATAAATGATAGATTTCTGTACTATACTTCTTGACCCTGCTGACTTTTGCATTTTCTCAAAGTTACCAATACATGGAATACAATCTATGGAAACCAATAGTCAGAGGGCTTAAATCCTTGGACAGAAATGCTGAAATGACCATCCTTCTCAGGGTTTTGTTGGTAGAAATATGTAGCTTTCATGCATCAGACATGAATTACAGTACAGGTCCAGTCTGGTTTAAGTAACAGTGAATTTAAGCGCTTTGCAACTTTCACAATGCTTACTTTTATGATGATAAGATCCAAGTTCTAACAGCTCTTGAAGTTTTTTTTACAGCAGTGCATGTTTTATTTTATGTTGCGTTAAATGTGAGTCAGGCTTTATATATTTCGTCTGTCTTCTAATCAGAACAGCCCAGTTGCTGCTTCACAGGGCTGCAGAAAACCCAAACATCTGATACTGCGCAGAGTAGGTCAGTCAGAGTTGCGATGAGAAGGTTTATTCCTCGGTGAGTTGTTGCTGTGAGCGATAGCTCTGATTGTCGAGTGATTGCTCCCACAGCATCCGCTTCAGCTCACTTTGATGTTTGAGGACAGGGGTGTTGTGACAGCACATGCTGACTTCACATCTGGGTCCCATTCCCTGTATGCGGATAACTGAGTTATAGCTGAGTTTGTTGACAGTTTGGAAAACGCCCAGGATTTTCTGTTCCCTGAAGCAAACTTTGGGTCTATCTTGCTACCAGAGCAGCAGCTCAAATCTTCAAAGTCACCGGTTTAGTCAGAGTTTAAGCTGTTTTTCAAAAAAGAAAAAAAATCTATGAACATTTTCAGATATAGTGGGCCTTTTCAATAAACCACATGGTCTGTGTGCTAGTATTATCACACACAAAGAAGAGCAATATTATAAATGCACTAAACAATTTGCCCAGTCATATAGCGTATTGCAACAGAACCTTTTAACGTGAATATTCCTACATTAGAGGCACTCCAGTGTACTTTGTTGTCGTAACAAAAAGTAATTATGTTTATTAATAACCGAATTAAAATCCAAATGTTATTACACCATTAAAATATGAATTTGTTGTTGCTGAGAATTAGTTTCATTCATCAATTAATTTATTTTAATGGCTGTAAAACTATGAATGCTGCTATAGGGAATATTTTAGGTACAATTTCAGGTATGCGTAAACTAGATTGCATCGACAAAGGTTGATGTCACAGTCAGTGACTTTTATATTTACAGTATACTAATCATCCATGAAGCTAGAGTTCTGCCTTCTCAACAAACAGTATTACTCAGAAAAGTGGACTTTTTGCACAGGTTCATTTAATATTTGCAGTTGTTGGTTTAGTGATAAAAATGTGTCCATGTGCCTAAACATAATCAAAGCCACTAAAAGGAAAAAATAAAAAGAAAGAGAAAACAAAACTAATCAGCAAGTAAAAACAAATAAGGCGAAAACACAAATTTCCCAAATGTAACTTGAAACATGGTCTGCTGCTCGCTGAGAAATCTATATCCCTCTGTCAGTTTTTAAAACAGCATGTCACCTCCTGGCATCCAGTTTGGTTGCAGCTGCTTTGTCAAGGCACTGTCAACCAAAGCAGACAATGAGCATATCTCTGTGACTCCAGCAACACAAGACAAGGCAGTGTTTGACTCCCTGGAATGAGAGCGCATTGGACAACCCCTGAAAACAACTTTACATTCAACACTGTATTTACTCTGGTCTCCAGCAATACATCTGCAAAGTTTGAAGTAGACCACATGAACAATTGTTGAGATAAGTGAAGAGACAGACAGAGAAGCTTTTTCAAAAATTTACTAGCAACATTATACGAGAACCAAAATTGCTTGCCTCCTCCAACCTTGTGATTTGTAATTCTGCTCCATTCCTTGTTCGTCCCATTCCCTGGCAGCTACAGGCAGAAGAGATGGAGTGAGTGTGTCTGTCTTATTGTTTGTCATGAAAATAGGATTTCAGCAGATGGATGGAGAGATTCAGAAGGAGAAATGTAATCTAAAGGGAGCAGCACAGAATGGATGGATTGTTGCTTCAAACTTCCTTCCTCCAAACTGCGGATTTTGTGTCTTTAAGTCTCTGCGTGTAATACTTCTGCACATTTAACAAACAAAAAGAATGCACAGAAGGTATGTTTTACTTCACTTTTTTGGAATCAGTGCCAGACTAGTTCTTAGATGCTGTTGAAATATAATTTTTGCAATGATTCAAATTAATATAAGTTCAGAATGAAAAGCACTAACTCTTGCCATTGTTGGATTATCAAGGAATCTTTTTGTCTACAAAGAGCATTGCTTTTTGGAAAACTTTATAAAAGTTTTTTTTTCTTTTTTTTTGTTAAAAGAGTGTACAGCCAATGCCATCACTGTGCAGACACTGGCTCTATACTTTCCAGTGACATTTGATATTCATTGATCTAAAGCCTTTTTCAGACCTCTAAATCTCCACATTTTACCTTTTATCCTGCAGTGAGAGTGGAAAAGAAATAGCAGTCTTATTATTGGGCTGTTATTGACTTGACACTGAGACCCACAGACACATTTTTCACATTAAAAGAGAAGGAAGTTGATTGTTAATAATTATAGAGAGCTTTGGCTCCACCAAAGTTTGTGTTTTTGTGATGTTTTATCAAGTTATACTAGGTTTTTTTTTTCTCTACAAAGAGCATAGCTGAAGGTAGGCTGTTACTGCAGTCAGTTTGTCTGCAAGATTATCCATGTGTCTTTCTTGAAAATTGGGAAATAGGCTATTCCAATTGCTCTCCTAGTTTTCTGTTAGGTTCAATCTTGAAGATGGCCTGCTATTCCCCGAGAAAGCGGTTGCTGCACTGTGCCCTCCAATTTACAGGAATGGCAGAGCTGCTGTGTTTTTACAGTAGCTGAAATATTGTGCGTTTCGGATAACCAGTCCATACCCCACCATACTTTTCTTCCATCTCAGCTCCATCCATAATTTTAGGGTCTTAAAAATGCTTGTATTTCTTTTACCACATTGATCTTCATTTGTCTGAAACAATCAGCTATCGAGATGGCTGTAAAACCTCCTGTGTATTCTTTTTGTATATTAAATGTGCAGATTATACTTAGAGATATAAAGGCAAAACCCCTGGTTGGCTTATAAATGAGCTCGTACAATTGCAGATTTATTTCTCAGAGATCGACTTCAACTTGCTCTGTATTTTATCTCCTCAATTTCTTGTGATTCACATCTTATTCACAAACTAGACAGGATAATTTGTCTTCAGTTGATTTATGCTCCTTCTGAAAGGAAGGTGAGGAGAAACAGTAGGAATTCCGTTATCAAATCTTCCTTTGGTCTTCGCAACCATTTATTTAGTGAAAACTACCCCCCCCCCCCCCACACCAACCAAAAACA
>VOQJ01046863.1:21613-36761 GCA_015052665.1 Apistogramma diplotaenia | reverse complement strand
AGAAGTGGAAGAAAGAAAGGAGGAATAAAATTAAACAATTTTTCCTTTGGTCTTCGCAACCATTTATTTAGTGAAAACTACCCCCCCCCCCCACACACACACACACACACAAACACAAACAGAAAAAAAATCAAATCTTTTTGTATATTTTCGCCATGTTTAAAATTGACAGATTACATGGAGTTAGTGTACAGAATCGAGAAAGATGCCTCATTATCTGCTTTGTGGTACTCATCTTCTGTGCACAGTTTAACAGAGGGAGTAATAATCAGTACAGAGTAAGATTTTTAATGTATTTATCTTTGTATAAAATTCCAGCTTTTGTGGTTTAGTGGTTTCGATTATCACTTGGGTTTAAAGCTTGGTATCCGGATTCTTGAGTCCGAAAGTGCAATCTGCCATTGCTGAAGTAGGACTTCCAGAACTCTTAAAAAACATAATCTGTGATATACAAATACAAAATAGAGACTAATGGAACAGAGTAATACTAAGACTTAGAAGTCTTGTCATCTTCAGAAGGCGGCTGCCTAATTAATTTGTCTCTGTATTTGATCAGTTGAAACTATTCAGTTTGCTGAGAGCTTAAGAAAGCGATTTTTTCCAAAAGATCTTTTCCCAGGTCTTGAACTGTGTAAATAGCATTATGTTGCATGACGCACTACTTGTACTCTTATCTGTGTGCTTTCCATTCTGTCTTTCTCTTGCAAAATAACAGTCAGTACTTCAGATATTAATTTCATAAGTAAAAGGACGTGTGTCGATATCAAGGCAGATGAGCTCGATGAGCAGAACTAAACTCATTAAGTCAAAAGTCTTCTCAGCTCGTTCTTTCGCATCAATCCCAAGACTTTCTTTTCTTTTTTTTTTCTTCCTGGCAGCTGTCTTTAATATCCAAGCTCCAGCCACAACATTCCCACTAATTAGTCTGAGCATTCATTCTCTTTTCTCGCTCATTCAATGCCTGATGAAATAAACTTTACCGACGCAGACTTTTATTCCCCACATTTTGCAGTAATGTAATCTGACATTTAACCACTGGCGCTCTCTCTCTTCTCACCAGCTAGTCTTTGTGTTTTTGTCATTTTTCTTCATCGTGATGTGGAGGTAGAAAGATGATGAGGCTCTTCCATTACTCGCTCTGCCCACTCTCCGTGCTTTGACAAAACACCATTTGGAATGATTGACAGCCAGGCAAATAAGGCCCATGTGCACTGCAGTGAGATGCTTGTTCTTTCACTCACTTGTATTTTTCAGTGCCGAAAACTTTTCTTCAGTATTTTTTTTTCTCTTCTTATCTGGCTTCCTCTAACCATATGGGGACAGACTGATGCATGCTGGGATAACACTGCAGTAGTAAAACTCTCTTAAACCTTTGCACCTGTTACCTCAGTGCAATGGGACCATCTCTGTGGTTATGGTGGGTGGAGGGAGACAGACAGTATTGTTTGTGAAGGTATGCCCTCTTCACCCCCAAATATATCTATACGCAAGAGAGATATCTGAGCTTTACAAGAAAGAAGGAATCGGCTGTTTCCTTCTTCACAGATCTTTTCCCAAAGAATAATTTTGTAGTTATTGTAAACTGAACCAGATGCTCAGTTTTATCTGCAAAGTGGAAATCTTATATAATCACTTGCTGGCTTTTATATATTATCTGTCATTGGAAAAAGAAAAATACATATAGGCCACCCTATATTAGTACTGTAATAATTCAGTGTCTTAGCATGTTAAAAATAAGTGTAATTACTACAGTAAAATGTGCAACAATGTTTTAATCCTCCAAATTGTCACTGGGGCTAATATGAACTAATTACACCATGAAAGTCTTTTCCCTTTTTAAAGTTAATGGGATGTTCAAACCGAAGCCACAAAGGTAAATAGGTTTGGATCAGTTAACTCTGGTTCTTCATCAGCACACAGCAGCCAAATAAAACTAGACATTCACAAAGCAAAAAGCAGAGAGCGAATAGGCTAAATCCCCTGACTAAATTAAATTTGTCCTTGCAACATTGTCTGACAGCCACGCAAAGCTCACAGGAGGACGGATTATGTTCCTGCTCTCCGCTCCTTTCTCTCTGCTCTCTTATAATGGAGTGTCTTTGAACCCGTGTTATTAAACATTCGTCTCAACTGCTGTAGGGGCATGCCCATCATTGTGAACACGCACACAATCACTATGAACATCCTCTTATGAGACATTCATTAAGAACAGCAAAATATTGTTACAGTGTCATTAAAAACTCTTCAAAATAACCTTTTCAATTATTTCGGTGTATCAAAATTCAAGAAGCCAAGTTTGAATTGCAACAGTGTACAAGCAGATTTCATAAATTTGATTCATTCTACATGACAGTAGTTTGAAAAGCTTTTCTGTTGAATACTTTGCTGCTCATATCACTATACAAGAGGATAATTGGGGTGGCCCAATAAATGGACTGTAATAAAGGATAAAACACAATATACAATAATAAACTGCTCATGCTTACAAAACTAAAGAGCATACATGTCATCATTTAGTAGTATAGCAACTAAAGAAAATTATTATTATACCCACCATTGCCACCGTTGTTGCCCTGGAGCATGCCAAAAACGACAGCACATCTGCTGGCTCAAGCATTGCTTTGGTGCTGTTTCCATTGCGCAGTTCTCAATTTTAGTAATGTGATGCAGGTGCTGCGGATGGGTTGAAGACAGGTATATATGATTATGCCAGTTTTTACAGCCATTTCAATTATATATCAGTGAAGAAGCTCAGCGAGTCGCAGATTATACAGGGGAACTGTTGCAAGAGCTTGAAAAGATGAGCCTTTCTGGAGAAAATACCACAATTTTGTGGTAACATCAGTCAGCTGCTTACACAACTAATGTGTTCACCATAATTGACCCTTCATTTAAAATAAAAACATATGGGAAAGGATTGCCTTTTTAAAAAAGAATTTCAGTAGAATATTATTACCCAGCATCTGCAAATAATTTGCGGATATAACTGTAACTGCAGTTTTGTAAAGAATAATAAAAAATGTTATGCTTCGTTTACTCAGAGTATACTCTGACGAGGCAAGAGTGTAGGAAGAAGAGGAGTGAAGACACAAGAGGGAATTCCACTAAATGAAGAGCTTGTGAAATGGATGGATGTTGCCACTCTGAAAGATGTATGTGACAATCTTGATCCTCTGTGTTCCCCTGACAATAGCTGCCACATCCTCATCCTTCACATCTAGGTGTCAGAAACCCCAGGCGATGCTGGTAATCTGTCTGAGAACAACACAGTAGCACATCCAGACTTGCTGAATCATACAAGCCAGCTATAGACATGTGACCTCTGCTTGCACTTTTAGCTTCATGTCATTATGTTGTGTGCATTATGTTCTTGTGGTTACCCATGCTATCTTGTGTTCACAACTCACTCAGTTTACAAAGACAGTCCAGCCTTTCACTTAATTGGTGCAATTATATATACAACTGCAATACATATACAACTAGTCTCTGATGTCAGGTTTTCACTGGAGTTTGCAGGGTTCTAAAAATATAAACTTAGTGCTATTTTAAGTGGCATGTGGCAGAGAACAGCTACAGGGCCACTTCAGAAACACACTGTTGTTCGTACAGTAGAATTGCAAATATTGCCTTGAGTTGATTGCTTGAGTTCTAGTGTCCATGTCAGAGTCATCCTTCCTTAAACCAGCATTATTCAATCTGTTTCTGGCATTTCTTATCATTCATATCCATCATCAGCTGGATAGACTGTCTTATGGAGTTAATTTCCTGCCAAAAGGTTCCACACAAATCAAACATGTTCCACACAAATAAAACCTGTTTTACAAACTATCCTCTGACATTGCACACACAAAAAATATTTTACAAACTGTTCTCGAACATAACATGATCTCTCCTTGAATACAAAACCGCTTTTCCGCGAGTACGAAACAGGGTCTCTGTGAGTACGAAACAGGGTCTCTGTGAGTATGAAACAGGTTTTCTGTGACTACGAAACATTTCATTTGTGCCAAAAGTCACGTGACATACCAAAAGTCACGCGATACCTTAGATGCAATTAGCCATTTCCCCCCTCAACGACAGGGGGTGCTATCGAGACAACTGAAACGTGCCGAGAGCTACAGGGTCCAAGGAAGACTGGTGTTAGACCGGGCTGGGGTTGAAATTCAGCCTGGGAGCTTGGTTTCGTGACCCGCCATCACTGTCAGCACCTGAGGCATGACCGGCTGGTTCGGCCTGGAAATGACCGGCCGTTCGGGAACCCTCCCGAACCTCCCGATGGCCACCCTGCTCCTGCTCCCCGGCACATCCTTTTCAACCCCCCGCTGCTGAGTGGAAGTTAAACAGATACTGTATAATTAACTCAGATGCTCTCTGTCAGCTTCTTTTCCGCAGCTGTGCCTCGCATTGTCAAGGTTGCTAGGCGACACGATATACGCTGAGGTGGTGGCAGGCGACACTTATATGAAGGTTCACTTAAGGTCCACGAAGATAATAATGGAGCCGATCTTTTGCTCCTTTTTGTGGTGTCATTTTAATTCTTTAATTCAAAATAAGCTGTTAAAACATATTTCAACATCAGGGAATACAGCTGAGCGAATGATTAATGTCGCTCTAGTAAGACATTAATGTTGAATAAAACTATCCAGTTATGAAACTTAACTTTAATTCCAGCCAAACTGATTTGCTCAGGAACAAATGAAACATTGAAATAAGCCGAACATCAGCCATCAGAGAGCATCTGAGTGAATTATACAGCATCTGTTTAACTTCCACTCAGCGGCGAAAGCCAGCACGAGGTTGAAAAGGATGTGCCGGGAGCAGGGGCGGGGTGGCCATCGGGAGGTTCGGGAGGGTTCCTGAACGGCCGGTAATTTCCAGGCCGAACCAGCCGGTCATGCCTCAGGTCATGCCTAATTCCATCTAAGGTATCGCGTGACTTTTGGTATGTCACGTGACTTTTGGCACAAACTAAATGTTTCGTAGTCACAGAGAACCTGTTTCATACTCACAGAGACCCTGTTTCGTACTCGGGGAAAAACTGTTTCGTACTCGTGGAAAAGCGGTTTTGTATTTGAGGAAAAGTTGTTTTGTATTCGAGGAGAGATCATGTTATGTTCGAGAACAGTTTGTAAAATATGTTTTGTGTGTGCAATGTCAGAGGATAGTTTGTATGTTTTCTTTGCGTGAAACAGGTTTGATTTGTGTGTAACAGGTTTGATTTGTGTGTAACCTTTTGGCAGGAAATTAACTCCATACTGTCTACCCTAGTTGACTGTTTATCCCATAAAATGACTGGTTTTATAACTATTACCTTGTTTTTTAATTTAAAGAAGACTGGTTACAGCTCCTCCTGACATACATCAAGAATTAGTCAAGTGATTGCTTCACTTTAGCGAAGTCCAGTGTTTGGCAATCTTGGCATAATATTTGATCCTTTTCTGAACTTTGATTTTATGTAAAATCAAAAAATAATTATATACAAAGCATTAAATCAACCAGTTTCAGAATATTTCTGCTTCTTGTTAAGCACACTTCTGCTCACAGTTTTGGGTAACCAGGGATGCCCTGTCTCCTCCTGGGAGTACTTTTAATTTTGAGATGCTGTTTAGATCAAAGAACTTTATTACAGATTTTAATTTGTTAGTGTAAGTGTTCCTTACTTCAGTGAGTGATTTACATTTTATAAAGAAATGCATCTCTGTTTCAACCTCACCTGTCTAGCAGGGATCACATATTTGGTTCTCTTTTGTCTCCCATGACATTTTGTTTCTTTGTTGTTTGAATGCAAATAGTTACTGGGCCTATACTTGGTTAGGTAACATTAGCTCTTGGTGGTGCTCTCACAGCAGTATTGTATCAATTCTTATTCCTGTTAGAAGGCACAGGGGTGTTTTGTGTAGCTTAATTGGTGGTTTCATTAATTACAAACCTTTAGATCGCAACTCGTATTCTTAATGTGCTTTATCCAGACTGCACACGCTGCTGAATCACCTACAAATTATATTCACAATATATACTAATTATGTCTTAATAGCTCAGTGCAGCTATAAGCTTACTGTAGCTCTTAGCCAAGTCACTAACAGCACGGCATCTTCATCTGTCCCTCCTGCATTTTCCCAAGCAGCCAGGAAATCAGGCTGTTTGAGTGACTCTGATGAGAAAGCATAGCTTTAAACAGAAGCTCCCATTACACCACCAACTTATTCACATTTTGAATTATTTTCCCTAACTTGGCGACAAACACTGAAAATACTCTTGTTATTGGCGAAATGTGAAGCTTTGAGAGATGTAAAGCTAGAGGGGGCAAGAGCAGGTGAAGGAATTCTAAAACTGCTGGCTGAGGCTAAATGTTGATTTTGTAAAATGATAATTCACGTTGGCAGGATTGGCACCCAGTTATGTCAATTGGACGTAACTAAAATTTATTTTGCATTGATCTTTAACTTTGACAAAACAAAGTTGGACTCTGAGTTGTGGCCAGAAAACAATGTTTATTACTTTACCAAAGACTCAGACAGAGTTTTAATTAATTTGAGAATGTGACTCTTAGCCTTGTCCACCCTAATTGGGAAACTCAAAAAAATGTTTTATTTGTTGTTATCGTCCACCTGGCTCTTATTTAGAGTTTCTATCTAATTTCTCTGACTTTTTATCTGATTTAGTGCTCAGTTCAGAGAAAACATTTATAGTGGGTGATTTTAACATCAGTGTAAATGCTGAAAATGACAGTTTCAATACTGCATTTAATCTATTATTAGATTCAATTGGCTTCTCTCAAATTGTAAATGAGCCCACCCACCACTTTAATCACACTCTAGAGCTTGTTCTGACATATGGAATAGAAACTGAACACTTAACAGTATTCCCTGAAAGCCCTCTTTTGTCTGATCATTTCTTAATAGCATTTAAATTCACAATAATGGATTATACAGCAATGGGGGATACATTTCATTACAGATAGTTACAGCACTTTCAGAAAGACATCTAAGTTTAAGGATATAATTCTTCAATCCCATGTGCCAACAGAATGCAGAGTAGCTACCTGAACTCCCACGGAGGTAAATTATCTTGTTAATAGTGTTACATAGTGTTACATCCTCACTGTGTACAACTCGGATACAATGGCTCCTCTGACAATGAGAGGCTCTAATCAGATGTGCTTTACTCCCTGGTATAACTCACAAATAAACACCTTAAAGCCAATCTCCAGCTTTTCTTTTATATCAAAATTTCTTGAAAGAGTTGTTAAAGCAGCAAGCTGACCGTGTGCAGAGGAATGGTTTATTTGAGGAGTTTCAGTCACGATTCAGAATTCATCACAGTACAGAAACTAGTGAAGGTTATAAATGATCGTCCTGTGGCTTCTGACAGTGGACTCATCACTGTGCTTGTCCTGCTAGACCTTAGCACAGCATTCAATATTAGTGACCATAAGAGTTTATTATATTATTAGATTATATTTGAGCATGTCGTATGTATTAAAGGTGCTTTGTTGTAGTGATTTCAGTCATGTCTTTCTAATAGATTACAGGTTATTCATGTAAATGGGGAGTGTTCTTCACACACTAAGATTAATTATGGAGTTCCACAAGGTCCTATGCTCGGACCAATTCTATTTACATTATACATGCAACCCTTAGGCAGTATTATTAAAAGGCATAACATTAATTTTCATTGCTATGCAGATGATACCCAGCTTCATCTATCCATGAAGCCAGGTGATACACAGCTCCTAGTTTGGATTGGGGAGACAGATACCCTCTCTATTTTAAAGATCAGGCTTAAAACTTTCCTTTTTGATCAGTATTATAGTTTAATACTGATTTAATCAGTATTGATCTCTGACCGTCTTCCACAGCATGCCTTGTCTTATCTCCCTCCCCTTAACCCTGATTGGTCGCAGCCTCTCCCTGAGTCTGGTTCTGTTGGAGAGTTCTTCCTGTTAAAAGGGAGTTTTTCCTTCCCACTGTAACCAAGTTCTTGCTTATAAGGGATTGTCTGATTGTTGGGTTTTCTCTGTATCATTGTATGGTCTTTATCTTACAATATAAAGTATCTTGAGGCTAAATAAATAAAACTGAATTGTACTAGATGACATTCTAATCTTCTCTGGCCTTTATGTTCTTATTTCCAGTGTTTCATATAGGTTTCTTTGCAGTGTGTTAAAATTTGGGTCAGAAAACAGCTTTGTTACAGCTTTGTGAGCAGGGTGTGTTTGACAGGAGGCAGTTAATAGCACCAGATGACATAGGAGACTCTTTCCTGAGCTCAGCTCTTGAGTTTGGAAGGCTTTTGAGTGGAGGATGTCTTGGGGGCTGGATTTAAGGTGATTAAAAAAATTGAGTGCTCTCTTTTGAATGTTAATTATCAGTGAGTATCTGCCTAATTCTGCTTGGCAGTTGGTGTTTCTCTGTGCACGTGTAAAATATATATGAAGAATTCTGTATGTAGAGCTCTGTTCAGTATTTATAGTAAAAGGCACAGCTCTGGTGAATAAATGCGCATTTAATACCACACAGTGCAATGGACAAATATTTTATCATTTATATATTATTATATAATATTTTATAGTATTTCTCTCGCTCTCTCACTCTGTCAATTTGTTTATCAAACCCTATAAGTTGTCTTTTACTATATTTTATTGATGTTTATTTTTATGACTGGGTAGCCACCAATTTACTTGAAGGAGACATTCAGTGAATCAATGCATGTTTATTCATGACTATATTTGACCTAATGTGTGTTGGGAAAGAGAGAGTTGCTAGGTTTTGTCAGCTTTGTTCCCCAGGAGTCTGTATCGATCTAAGACTGCAGACTTGAAAGACTTGGGGAGCGAGGGAGTGTGGGAGACAGGTGGAAGGAGCGAGACAGGAAGCACAGAAAGAAAACAATGTAAACAAAGCAGTCTTTCGTATCAGACCTGCAGCTGATTGATAGAATTTCTCATGAAAGGCTCAGTCCCTGCCATTCCTAGGTACTGTACAGTAGAGTAGGTAGTACAAAACACTTTCATCCCACTCTAATTATATAAGGAAGCAAATCTGCAAAACCTGGTTCAGTTAAAAAAACTGCACAACATGAAAACTCAGTCATTTCTGTCAAAGTATAAATACATTTGCACCCCAGCTTACAGTTGCAAATCACTATTTACTATAAGTCTTATAAAGCTTAGACATGAGGGTTTGACTGTATGGATAAAATTCATGTTTAGCCCAAATTCAAATATTAGTCTTAACTTGTAATTTACTTGACAGAACTGACTTGCTAAATTGCTAGCAATTTCATTCAAATTGCCAGTTAACGAATACTTGTTTTTTCCTTTGGAGGCCATAATAAGACCAAATTTTTCACATAACCACAAAAGAAGGAAAGAAAGAAAAAAAGAAAGGCTCCTTTGAGGATGAACCCTCAAGTTTGATTTATATTTTTCATTAGTTTTCCCTTTTTGCCACTTCAAGTCTCAAATGTCAGCTGTCTTACAAGATATTGCATGATTCCAGTACATTTATGGTCCAGAGAGGTTATAGTAACAAAAACCAGATATTGTTAAAGCTCTTTCTTCAGGATGAGCTAGGCTCCTTATGAAACTCATCAGCCCCGTTCACAAAAAAGCAATGTGCTCATCATCCATGTCTGTAGTTGATGGAAAAAATTTATTTGCAGCAACTCAAAATGGTACTCAGTAGTTTGTATATGCCCCCCATGCTTGTATGCATGTCTGATAATGTTGGTCTTTGCTCCTAATGACACGATCGACTGTGTCCTGCGAGATGATCTCCCAAATCTGGGCCAGGACATCACTGAGCTCCTGGACAGTCTCAGGTACAACTAGGTGGCATCGCATGGACCAATGGAAGAACCTGGGACCCACTACACCAGGATAACGTCTGACAGTTGGTTCAATGATACTGTTCTTGCTGATGGATTAAGGAGCTTCTATGGCCCTGCCCAGCTCTCCTAGAGTAAATGCTTCTCTCCTGGAATCTCGTTCATGCTCCTGAGACTGTGCTGGGAGACAACAAACCTTCTGGTAATGGCATGTATGCATGTGCCATCCTGGAGGAGTTGGACAACCTGGACCCTACAGAGATTGTACAGGTAGTCCAAATCTTCTAGGCTGGCTCATAAATACTTATCCACCAGTAGTGACACTGACCCGAGTCAAATGCATATCTAGTGACAAAACGGACAATGACATTTTCTGACTGTTTTGTCACTAGATATGCTCCGCCTCTTTTTCTTAATTGACCAGACCAGTATCCCAGAAGTTTAATTGCCTTGCTTTGATTCTGATTGCTTTGATTTATTGAACAGTTTTCTGAGCAGTATATATTTCACACCTTTTATTTTTAACACTGTACCTGCTCTCACAAATGGTTATTTCACCTTTCCTCGGCACAAGTCACCTAATTACAATGACATTCTGTGGTGTTCAGTGACCAGATTGCTGTGTGCACAGCCCTTTATAAATGCAAAATCAGCAGTATGTTGTTCATTTCATTCCATATCTCAGTACTAACATTACCTCCTATAGGGACCGCTCAATATCTTCAAACCACTTATCCAATTCAGGGGTACAGGTTTGCAGTGTCTTTCCTAGCTGACAATGGATGACAAGTTGCCATGTCTATCACAGGACTAAAACGTGGTCAATATGTGGTTCATGAAACATCCACTGATGAAGCAGAGCAATGGGATCGCTGATTTAAGGGAAAAAACGGTGCAATGCTTTACTGCAAACCTTCTGGTAAGAAATTAGAAATTCATTTCATTAGAACAAGAGCATAAAGTATAGAGGGAAATTCAATTAAAGCAAAAATATAGCCCATTGTGTCACTGGTCTAGCTATAATCATGGGGTGCAGTCACTGAATTAAAATGCTAAATCCATACCAGAGGTATCTAAAGCAGGACTCCTCCTAATGTCTTGCATTAATTATAAATCCAGCTTAACATTTCAGTGTGACTTTGGCACGTCCATCTTCTTCTAGTCATATACATTATCATGAAGACTACCTAGAAGTTGATAAGGGGTCAACCTGTCACCTCAAGGTCTGGTTATCTTTGTCTCTTTCCTTTCTTTGTGTAATGGGGACTGAAATGAATAGGATGCTGCATTTACAGCTGAGGATTCCACATTGTGCCAATATTAGAGCAGTGTCTGAGATTTTTTTAAAAAAGGCACACCGATTATAGTGCTGGCATTTCTTCTATCTATAACAAATGATGTCCTATTGATTTCTGACTTTGTCCAGTCCAAGCATCAATGTGTTTGTTTGCATCTATGTAATCGGAGGTGTTTGTTGGTAATCCCTTTTGCTGATGGTCTCTCTGTGTGTGTTTGTATATGTGTTTGCAGAAACCTCATTTCTCAGTGTGTGATAACAGACTGGAAAATCCTGCTCAGAGCCTGAGGCAGAGTTTATCACTAGCTCTAAATCTAAGACGCGGGAGATTTACAGTTCATAACACATCCTGACAGAAGGGTATCTTGTTTGCCCCTTCTCTAGCATTGTCTCTTTAAGACGCATTGTAAACATTTGAGCATCTATGCTGGAATCTTTTGGATCCAAAGGTAAATGTGTTTTTTTTTTCAAACATAATTATTTTTTGCTGGTTCTCCAGTGTTGGGTCATAATTTTAAGGGCTCACGAGTTTCCCTTTGGCGAAAATGGAGTGGATTCAATCCTTGATAAAACTCAATTTAAACCACTAAAAGGTTCCAAATAAATAAATAAATCACAGGAAAGAACAGGATTCAATGCAGGCTGTTTATTAGACATGCAGGTTAAACACTAACACCAAAAAAAACAAAACAAACAATAGCAAAACAAAAGAATCCTTAGAGTATAAGCCATGGCATATGCAGGTTAAGCAAAAATCACACACAAACCGACAAAGCTCAGGACACAGACAGGATACAAACACAGGCAATAACAAAAACAATCCATGGATACATTACATACACAACAAACTAACAGAAAGAGCAAAAGAAATCAGAGAAATAGAAAGACAGGAACAGATAAAGAGGCAGACAGAAAAGAGAGAGCGCCTCCCAGCACTGCTTCCTTATACAGACACTGAGGACGTTAACTCTGCCCACTTACCTTTGGGGTGGCTGTAGCTCAGGAGTTAGAGCAGGTCATCTACTAATCAAAGGGTCAGTGTCCAATTCCTGCATGCCAAGTATCCTGGGACAAAATACTGAACCCCATGTTGCTCTCCAGTGGGTTCATTGGAGTGTGAATGTGATTGAATGTTAATGAATGGGTGTGAATGGGTGAATGAGGCATGTTGTATAAAGTGCTTTGAGTGCTCAAGTAGAGTAGAAAAGTGCTACATAAGAACCAGTCCCCAACCTTGTCAATTTGCATACTCTGTTCTCTCTTGAAACCTGATCACCAAACCGACCAAGTCTCCAGGCCAGCTGCTTTTTTTAGTTGACTAAAAATACACATTTGTACCGTCATGGTTCTGGGCTGTGTGCCCAGCTTCTTGTGTTTAGTTCTGTTTGTTCTGTTCCTAGTTTGTTTTGGTCATTCATCTTAGTTTCCCATCTTGTTCCTCAGTGTTTTGTGTGTCAAGTCTGAGTGGGTATCATGTTTGTGTTACTTCCTGTTTTATTTTGACAGTTGTCTTGTCTCTGTAGGTTGTGTTCCATTTTTCCTTCCCTTTGTGATTAGTGTTATATGGTTCACCTGTGTTCCCAGGTGTGTCCCCTTCCCTCATCACCCCTCATGTTTTTAAGTCCTGAATTTTTCATGCTTGTTGCCCTAACGGCTAATACTATCAACAAAAAAAAGTGAACCTTTTGAGAGTTTCTGTATTCCTGTAAACATCATCTGAATCTCACAGTCCATCATTTAGCCTGTTTTCTTTCTTTAAAGAACAAAGATCTATCACATTTTGATCTTTACAACACATTTATTGACTTGATAACTGCATGGACAACTGTGATATTTGAGGCCTTCACAAAAAGTGTTGTTGATGCTCATCGGCCTGGAAAAGATTACAAAACCATCTCTGAAACTCCACAGTCAGATACAAATGGAGAAAATTGAAGACTATTGTTACCCTTCACTGGAGTGGGCAACCAACACAAATCACTCCAAAAGCAAGGCATGTAATAGACTTAGAAGTCTCAAAGGAACTTTGGGTAACTTCTAAGAAACCAAAGATGTCTCACAGCATACCTAATGTTAATGTCTGTAAGTTCACCTGAGAATACTAAATGAACAATGGTGTGCATTGCAGGGCTGGAAAGAGAAAGTACTGCTCTCCAAAAAAAAAAAAAGTAACATTGCTACCAGTCTGCAGTTTATTAGAAATTGTGTGGACAAACCAGAAGGCTGTTGGAACAATGCTTTATGGATAACTTGGACCAAAGTAAAATGTTTTATCCTTGGAGAAAGGAAGGCACTGTATTCTAGTATCAACCTTCATATCATCTGTGAAACATGCTGGTGGCCTAGTCTTGGCTTTGCTGCACCTCGGCCAGGACAGGCTAATATCACTAATGTCTGTGGACGGAATCTAAAGAGAAAGCAACACTCAGCACACAAGACAATCTACCAAAGACTGGCCGAAGAAGGAGAAAGATGCTGTTTTGAAATGTCCAGTTCAAAGTCGTCACAGTAATACGGCAAAAAGGTTGTGGAATGATCTCAAGCGAGCAGTTCATACTGTATGAGGAAACCCTCCAACAACCTCGAGTCAAGGCTGCAAACAATTACTTCCAGTTATTGCTGTGCAAATGGCTCATACAAAACAGTGAACGCAGTTCACATACTTTCTCCCTTAGAGATATATAATACTGGAATATATTTCTTAATAAAATGACCAAGTGCAATTTTTTCATTTCATCTGTTTAATTGGGCTCCTTTTTAGGTCATATTTATGCAGAAATACATAAACTGTAATAAACTATGATTATTATTCATTGCATATTTTCCTCTACTGTACTTTATGTTAGAAATTTAACATACTTGGCATATGCCAAAGAGATAAACTTGGCCACAAAAGTTTAAGGGCCTTGGAGCACATTCCAAATAGAAAGGAGTGGGAGTCAGGAGAAGGAAAAATTAGATAGTGGAGGCAGCGCGTATCAACAAGAAATATATTTTAACACTTTAAAGTTATAGGGAGGAACAGAAATGAGAAAGGAACCACTCAGATCAACCTTGAGTCAATAAAAGAAGACATAAAAGAAAGAGAGAGAGAGAGCACTCAGCAGATGGTGTAATGATCTAAGAGAAAGGTATCATTGGGATAAGTGGTATCTATTGACTGACGGGAGATTGGCAGTTCACGCGGAGAGAAATTGAGAGAGGACAAGGAATAGAGAGAAATGAATGTCCTCAAAGGCAGCAATGGAATGAAAAAAGCTCAAAGTGAGTGAAATGACAGACAGGGAAGAAACACTGGATGTGAGAAAGAAGGATAGAAAGATAAATGGAAAAAACAGTGATGGAATTTCCAGAGGTTTGTATCTGGGAAAGGGCACCACGTTACAGATTCACTTCAGCCTGAGGAAGAATGATATTTAGAAGGTGAAGGCAGATAATGTTAGGATCCTGCTCTCTCTCCCCCTCCGTGTGCCAGACCTATGGAAATGAGGAACTCTGAAATGTTATCTGTCCACACTGGTCAAAGGATTGTCTCTCTCACACACACACACATGCACGCACACATGCACATGCAATCCTGTCTTTCTATCTTTATGCAGACAAAGCACAGACCATCCAGACGTGCCTTCAATATTTATTTTAATTGGTCTATATAAGAATAGACATTCACACACATACACGTGTATGTGTGGATGTGAGCACACACGCGCACACACAGATTGCCTTTGATTTGAGAAAAATTATGAATTTGGATCATAAACCATAATTCAGTTCTTTTTTCCTCCTCAGATCCAGTGATTATTTTACAGCAGCCAAGATTAAGTGACTTTCATCAACTTTAATGCATTTAATTATAGCTTGAATATGGTTCTGCTTGTCTGTCTTTTGTTTGGGTTTTTTTTTTTTTTTTTTTTTTTTGGCGGGTGTTTGCTTTGTTTAAGGGACTTGCTTTTTTGTTTTTTTTTTTTTTTCTTTTCTTTTCTTTCACATCTCTTCCTTTTCTTTTTTTTTTTTTTTTTATCA
>VOQJ01046862.1:0-10117 GCA_015052665.1 Apistogramma diplotaenia | reverse complement strand
ATATATTACTGTGTGTGTGTCAGCTCAGGTCTTTCCTGTTTGTGTGTTGCTGCGGAGCCAATCAGCGTCTCCCTCTTCGCCGCATAGCGGAAGCAGGAAGCTGTGGTCCAAAGAAGCGCCTTAATTAAAAACAGAGACGTTAGACAAAGGTAAGACTTGTCTGGATTTACTCACATTAAACAAAGCTTAGCTCATGTAGTTGAAATCTCATCCAAAGCAGTTCATATAAATAAAGCAACTTAATTCTCGTTCGAAGGAGCTGCTGCAGTAACAATCAGCTGATAAAGGTTTCAAAGGTTTTTCGTGTTGATTCCTCAGACTGAAGCGGTCTGTTACCATTCAAGCATGTACACAGTTGTAAAAAGTCATGTAATTATGTATATTTCAAAAGTCTGACTGACTTGAACGGTAACAAAGTAGCAGACAGTCTGTTTGGGTCCTCCATGAAACATTTCAGCAGACGTCAGTACCATGAACGTACTGTGCTACCTGCGTCAGAGCAGCTGACTGCAGGATTTACAGCAGCTTCAGTGTGGTGTTGGGACACTTTAATAACGACTTCCTGGATTCTTACAAAATTACAAAATCATCTCTCTACATGAGATGATTTCATTTCTTTTTATTTGACTGATTTGTGTGCTCTTGTTTTATGTCAGTGCAGTGACAGTGTGTAAAGTACAGCATATCATGGTCACAGGGTATAAAATACAGCCTCCAGGTGTGCAGTCTGCCTTCACAGACCTTCGTGATGGTCAAAGCCTGCTGAATGTCGGTGTGCTAGGATGACCCATCACACAAAGCCAAGTCACATTTCTTCCTCCCATGATCCCCTGCTGTGTGCTGGGAGCTTCCTGCCATTTTGTCCATACGGTGTTTTACAGTTATTTTAGGTCATTTTGCAGAGTGATAGTATTCTATCATCATACTTCAAGAACATGTGCAATAAAGATTTATGACAGCATAGAAAACATGTATCAGTGACAGGCAGGCAGCAGCATTCATTAGTGCTGCAGACCACCTGCTTCCAAGTGTAATTCTGTTGATAATGTAATAGTGACAGAGCATTATAACAGTGATACAGCACAGTAGAGTAGGTAGTGTTTAATAAAACTGCTTAACACTTTAGTTTAACACGAGCTGAGAGAATCAAACCTTGTAACTCTTCAGCAGCCTATAAGAGTTTTAAAATGAAAGGTATTTCCTGCTACATGCTAGCTTAAGCTTTTTCAACAGTTGCTTTTAGCTCTCCTTTACCATTTGCCCTCCTGTCACAGGCAGTGCAGCTGCTGAGTGCTTGGCTGAGTTCTAGCATCTGTACTTGATGGTAATTTGAAATCCGTCAGTTGTTTCCACCTTCAGGAGGGGGCTGCTCTCTGTTGTTCTTTCTTGGAGGTTGTTGCAGTAGCTCTCTCATCAGAGGCTGGCTGGCCGCTCTGGCTCTCAGATCTGCCTGGCTTTGTTTCATTGTTGTATGCACTATTGTATTAGGACACTTATAGATCATCACAGTTTAGACTGATATTATCATGGACAAATGATGTTAATTTTTGTTTCTGCCATCACTGAGCAGTAACCTAGAGCAGGGGACATACACAGGGACATACTGTCTCATCTCTGACTGGGCTGGGCCTGAAGTCTTTTTGTTCTGCTTGGCTTTAGAACCGATCAGAATCAGGTAAATGAAGCCTGTGGAACCCGGTGGTGAACATCTCTGTGTTCTTTGGTTAGCATGTCCTCAGGGACATGACAGGGATTACAGATCCGTCCTCAGACCACGAGGACGCCGCCTGTCTGTGGCTGCAGGTCAGCTCGGACAGGATGTGATGAACCACAGTTGGTTTAAGCACAAACCAGCCGTCACAGGGGCGAACTTCAATCATTTTAGATATTTATTTTCAGTAATGATCATTAAGTAATCTTTGTATATGTGATTCATGGTAAAAGTAAAAATATTTGCAGTTTTTGGTTGCAATTCAACATATAAACAATCATCTAAAAGTATTCAGTTACTCTGAAAACCTTTAATTTTGTAATTCTTTGACCTTTGACCTCACTGTTCGTGTGCCTCTGCAGTGTCGTCCTTGCCACGGTGACCATGAGTTTCTCACCTCGCCCGCTGGGGCCTCCTGGGAGCAGCAGTGTCCAGGAGCAGAGAGCCCGCTGGCAGAGGAAATTCAGTCGAACAGCCAAAGAAATGCTGCAAACAGAACAGCGCTACTGCCAGCAGCTGGAGCTGGTCACCACAGTATGTACTGCTGCACATTCTGGAAAACTGTGGCCTGCTTATGGCCTTAAGCCTGTGGGGGACAGGCAGCATCGTGACTGCTTTAGATTTTAAAGCTGTTACCTCGTTTGGTATCATTTTGTTCAGCACAACCTCATGTGTGACTGTACAGTTATTCTTTCATTTTGACATATTGTATTTGCACATAATGAACCATCTTTAAACTTAAAATACAAATTAAGTTGTAAAATTTAAAAACCTTTGTAAAATATAGCAAATAAAGTAACTGTTTACATTAAAATGCGGGGGGGGGGGCACATCACAAGCAAAACGTGCCATCAATATTGTCTCATTCACCACCTTTTCACCTGTTGCTCAGCAACCAAATGCAACATGTTGCTGTTTAGGGGCAGCATCCCCATGCTGCATCATCCCAAACCAGTGATGCCATTTTGATGTGCTGTCATGTCTGCCAGGTTAAAATAGTGCCATCATCATGTAATATGATTTATAATGTGTCTGAATAATTAAACACTTTTAGTCTCATGCCTCGGTTGCTTGCCCGGTGCTGCACCAGGCTGAGAATTTTACTATTTCTTTGTTACTATAACCCTGCACACTGTTTGGCTTTTGCCTTTGTTGGATAGTTGGTGCAGACAGACGGGACATGTAGCACAAAAACAACATGCAGAAAAGGTCCTACAGGTTACATAGACTTTGTACTCGGGTTAAAGGCCGTGTGATGTCTGATCTGACTGATAATATATAGACAAGTATAGAAAAGTTTAGGCCTGTGCTACGTGTCAGAAAGCGTCTCGAGTTAATTGAGCTCCTACACTTGGAGCAGCTAAGGTAGTTGGAGCAAGCCATGGTTCTCTGTACGGTACAGAACCTCATGTTCAATCACCACAGCTCAGAGCAGCCTTTATTATGAAGCTGGAGATTTTACATGACTTGGAAGAAATGTCTCACTTTTGTGAAAAATAGCTCTGTCTGCAATTTACCTGCTGTTTGATTTGTGACTGTAAATTAAGGCTTCAAATACTTAATTTAGTCCATATTTTGTTGCAGCAGGTCAAGTAACAAAATGATTGCACAGTGTCAGTCTTTCTATTACTTTCTATTACTCTCCTTTACCTGCATTTCTATAATTGCATATATATATATATAATGCTAGGAAAAAGAAATACTCTCAAATCAAATTGAAGTTGGTTTCAATAGACACAAAAAGATAATTAATATTGGGAAAACAATTAGTATGAAAAAAATTTTTTGCGTTTTGTTCTTCTGTGTGAGGCTTTTCCAGGTAAAAATGTTCGTTACGCTTCAAAGCCGTGCAGTTTGGTATGATATTCCTACATGTTTTTATCTGAAGTGGAGCACGAAGGATTTCAGGCTCATAATCCTATGATAATATATGCTAATGTTATCCAGCCTTTCATATGCCTGATTGGCTTAGTCTAATCATGTGATCAGATTGTGCCGTGTGATTGGCTGTTGCTATGTGACCATTATTGACTAAAGGGGTGAAAGTGTGGATTCATCATCTCTCTGACCCTGGTCGTTGAACAGCTGGTGGTAGCTGATAGTGAGAGACTTGGAGGTAAAGAGCCAATCTAGGAACATCAGTTCTAGGCTGCAGACCTCATTGATTTGTTTCTGATGCCAACTTCTGCCTATTGGAGAGTTGAGAACCGAGATGCAGTAATATTCCTGCACCCATGTGAGCATAATATGATGTGAATGCCTTATACTGTAAATATTGTTATTGATTATATAAATAGAAGGACATTGTGCTTAAAATTGATTTAATTCAATATTGTTAATATTAAAAATACGTTTTTCTGGATTATGGATTATATCTTTACCAACCCAGGAGGGACTGCAAGTGTTTGGATAAAGGTTTAGGGCATGGCCTCCAAATTAGGACATCTGAACTGTGGGAGACACCCCTGCTGGTCTTGTCCGTTCTACAAGAACACTCAGAATACTTTATACAGTATGCTTCATTCATACGAGCACTTTCCACATCTAAGTCCTTTCTATCTGACAGTCACACACAGTCACACTGATGAATGCAGCAGGAGCAACTTTTCATGACTTATTTTCTTTACTCTGGTTTGATCGACTTCCCAGCTGAGTCACTGTGAGGACCTCACTAAACCATGCAGCAGTGACGGGGTACAAAGGAAAGTGTTTGCTCGTAAGGACAAGACTAAGAAGAAACTCACTTCCAATCTGGAGAGTCACATTGTTGTCTGTTGCCCAGCTAAGAATGGCCCGAGACTCAGAAACTTTATACTTTGTTGTGCCCATAGCTGATATAAAACCAATGCAAAAGTCCCTTAAACCTGCATTATGTCTGAAGGCCACTAGATGGTGTTAGCTGTAGTTCCAAAATACTTCTGGGCCTTTAGAAATTTATGGGAAAACAGCTTTTCTGTCTTTGTGATTACTTTCCTGCTTAGTTTATTGGCTTAATCAGTCATTATCGTGCTGAATCAAAGATTAAGTCTATTTTGTAACTCTTGGTCATTCTATGCTTCAAAATGGAGGATTATCTATGGTACGAAAAGCTCACTGGCCAATTACATGGGATTGACAAGTTATTAACCATGGAGTTTCACAGTCAGACCTGCTCCTCCTTAATCACCTTTGTTTTTGCAACAAAGATGGCGAAAACTCTCATCTTCAGGCTTCAAAAAGGAACTTCAGAAATCGGTGGATATTTTCATAGTTGGTGATGATCCCGTGGCCCTCAAACAATGCACTTCTGCCCTTGGCTGATCCTCGAGAACCCGTCTATGAAGACCTGTCCAGTCAGTGGCAGCTATAAAAGTCATAATTACAAGCAACTGTAAACTTGCACACTTACCATACAGTGTATAATAACGGACTCAAGGTGGAATTCATGATATTCTTCCTCCCCATGGAGAGAACAGACTTTTTCACCCACTACTGCAGCCCAATTTCTACACAATTACTCACCCTCCATCCGTTCACTCCAATTAGGAGTCATTTTAGGCCTAATGCACATTCAATTTGCTAATCCCATTTTCACTTCAAATGACTTGAGACCAGCACAGCTGTCGCTTTATTGTCAGTGCTGTGGTACGACAGGATCCCTCTGCATTTGTGCTTCATATTAGCTCTTCCTACATAATGAGTCAGAAACTGTGAGGTAGGGCAACAAAGGCACCGACCTCACAGTACCTGCTGTGGTAACATGTCCTACATGTTTTTTTCTTTCATTAAAACATTGGTATTATTTTTGTTCTTTAGTCAGAAGTAAAGATAGTCATTGAAAACATTAATCAAAGCGTAACAACAGAGAGTAACGCCCAGTAACGTTTTCCTGAGAGATAATGCTCCTTTGTTTCTCTGCACTGCTTCTTTTCACAGTTCTTTGTGGAGATCTTGAAGGCCAAAGGAACCCTGAGGTTGGACATTAGAGACAACATTTTCAGTTCAATTAAAGCTATTCATTCAGTAAACCAGTAAGTATTTTCTGAATAATTTAAAGAATGTCTTTGCCTTGGGAATGGTGGGAGATTGTATATAGATGGGCTTTGTTTGTCTCTTGTGCAAGAATGCAGTCTAGATAAACTCTTGCTTTACCAAAGCATAGTCCTTATCTTGAACATTAGCAAGAGTGAGTATTATTTCATTGCAGTGTAGAATAGTTCTCTTCCTCAGTAGATGTAGATCTAAATTAGGTATAATTACGCTGATTGGTGTTGCAAATCCTTGTATTCTGAGGGTATTATTACCTCAGAATATTAAGGACAGTTCTAAATCAGAACTCAGAAAAGCTACTCTCACCACAGGTCTAGACATCCGATTGATCCGCTTGTGTTGAAGCTTTAAAATTAAAATCCCCAAGTTCACTTGAAAGCTCCGTTACATAAAATAAATGGTTGCAATATGACGTTAGAACGTGTGAATGCTGAAGCCCTGGATTTAGTTCAGCAGTTCATAAATCAATATGGTAGAGAAAATGAAACAAAATATCAATCTTCCTGCCAGTTTTTAAAACACGTTTGAGCCTAAAGCATTTTTAACTAGGGTTGTCTGATCGAGGATGTGAGCACTGACATGAGTCAGAGCTAACAATGGCTTGGCCATACTGGCTTGCTTTTCCATTAATGTAATAGGTTATTATTTTTTATTGTTTTCACTACCTGTCTGATGAGGTTTGAGTTATAGAGGATTGGGATACCGACATGATTGATTCACATTTCTTCAAAAAGTGCTTTGTTTCTCTTGCAGTATCTGAACCCCTCCCTGACAGATATCCAGCATAGTACAAAGCTGCAAGTATAAAATTAAAAGTAATATTAAAACCAAACCAAAAAGAAACATTTTCAAACAATAAAAATTAAACTGAAACAAGCAAACCCACTGGAAGGTGACTGAGTCTGACCTGGATTGTAGACAGCCATCCGTGGTCACAGTTCTACACAATTTGAAATGAACCGTTGGGAATGGCTGCGTAGATTTATTGGAAAATGTGAAGAAACAGATGACATTTCTATTTTGAAATTAGAGCCCAGATCATCTCATCAGCAGTATCCAGAACAAATGCTGAAATTGAAACTGTATTTTTAACAGACATGGCATACACTCAAACTACAGATTATAAGACCATGTATTAGAAACGAGACCTAACCTATTGCATAGTGCATTAGCCTGTAGCCTTTGACACCATTTGTCATGTCCTCATCTACACTCCGCATATGTGGAGACCTTCAGGGCTCAACCCTCAGACCAATTCTGTTTTCACTGTATGCTCCCTTCAACCATCTACTGTTGCTATGCTGACGATATAGCGCGATTTTTTCTGTTAAGCCAAACAACCTGAACAGCTTCTCTTACCTTGGTGGATGCTTCACTGCTATTAATAATTGTATGTCTTTAGTTTCCTTCATCTTAGTCCAGGCAAATCTCAGGTTCTTGTCTTTAGCACTAATAGGTTTTCTAATGCCGGTCATTGCATTGGCCCACTCGTCAACAATAAATCATCTGCTATTAACCTTGGAAGTGGACTTTTTGACCAGCATTTGAAATTTGAATCTCAAAACTCATCCAGTTTTGTTTATTTCATTTACTAAATATGGCAAAAGGTTGAACTTTCAGTAACACTTTAATTTTCTTTCTCCTTGATTATTGTAGCTCACTTTTCAGAAGTATCACTCAGTTCTCCCTAACCTATCTTCAGTTGGTCCAGAAGACAGCAGCTAGGCTGCTAACAAAAATTAGCTGACAATTCCAGTGAAATTTCAAAACAATTTTAAGCTTTTATTAGTCACATAGAAGTCCTTGTATAGATGGGCTCCTGCATATAAAGTAGAGCTGCTGACCTTAACATTTGGCCTCTCAGACTCACCACTTAGTTTTCCTTTCTTTTTCTGGCCTTATTGCCATTCTTTTGTTGTTACTGCCATCAAATTCAAAATGAGCTATTATTTTTCCATGAACAGAAAAACTCCTGTTTAAGCATTTGGTATGTTTTCTATGTTGAATTGTGAATACAGTATGCTTTTATGAAATTTACACATTATTCCATTCTATTTTTATTTACCTTTTAAGTAGCAACCCAACTCTGTTGGAATTGAATTCTTTCTTCTTCGTCTTCATCTTCTACCTTTCTGTCTTTTGCTGCATTTCAAAAATATGTTTAAAAATTATATTTATATTTTTGCGCATAAACTAGCCCATTCTAATTCTGAAGTTGTTAAAGTTTGATGTCAGTATACAAACTGTTTTATAGAGCTACAGAGAATAAGAAATGATGCCCTTTCTGGTAAGGTTATGTAGAGAATCTTATCAAAAAGAGCTTAATGGGAAGTGAAGCAAACTGAGACGAACTAACCTAATCAAAGGTTCTTAGTTTCTACTGTCCCAAACTGGAGTAGAGTAGGTGACAAGGAGGGAATCCACACTAAAGGTTTACTTGAATAAAAGGTCATTTATTAAACACAGTCTGACCAAGAGACAAAGATCACCAATCGGTTGATACAAGGTGGACTAGAAGAGAAGTTCATCTGAGCCATTTTTATAGCCTGGAAGACACAGGTGAGCTGTGAGCAATCCTCCCATGCCAGCCAATTATCATAAACAATCCAGAACTTTCTCAGCATTGGGAGGGTCATCACACTCTCTTAGGTTAAACGTTGACCTTGGAAATTAACCTGAAATCAAATCAGTAATAGAAGGCAACATTAAAAATCAAGATTTATTAAAATGGCTGTGACACAATCTGTCCCAGTAAACGAGCTGTCACCTACTCCACCTTACCAAATCCAGTTTCCTAACGAGCAACATCTTAAGGTAAAGTAGATAATTAGCAGGTATAGCAATATTGCATGGCCAACAGCATGGCTGGTATAGTGAAGAGTGCAAGTATCTGCCGCAACCGGTCACGGCAGATGACTGCCCCTCCCTGAGCCTGGTTCTGCTCAAGGTTTCTTCCTGTTAAAAGGGAGTTTTTCCTTTCCACTGTCGCCAAGTGCTTGCTCATAGGGGGTCGTTTTGATTGTTGGGTTTAATCTGTAATTATTGTAGGGTCTTAACCTTATAATAAAAAGCACCTTGAGGCGACTGTTTGTTGTGCTTTGGCGCTGTATAAATAAAATTGAATTGAATTATCTGCCCCACTAGCAAATATTTTCTAGCAAATAGTTAACCTCAGAACAGCAAGTAAGAAGCAAAGTGTTGCTATCCAACTGAACACTGGATCTGACTATAAGTGTCCACATGAGCTGCAGTTACAGTCACACCACACTGCTTTGCTAAAGCTCCACCCACCAACAACCAAAACTGGAATTATAATACAAGAATCAACAACAGTTAAATACCAAAAGGTTCCTCCAAACAAAAAACATCCACCATAACCAAAATGACCAAGATGCCAACAAGGAGGGAACCAAACTACAACAAAGTTCACACTAATTCAGAGCGCATTTAATGATGTCCACACCAAAGCTACCAGATCAAACTACCAAGTCACATACTTCACAACACTATTCAAATTCAGCTCTGCCATTCTTACCCTACTTGTATTCATATACATTTATCTCAAGTCTTCAGATACTTGTGGTGGCTATTTATGCACCAATTCCACAGCACCGAAAAGTCACCAGAAGTTGGCAACTTTCAGGAAATCAAGAAAATACTCCCAAGACACTGTCTTGAACCATGTTCTTTGCCAGATTAAAGAGAAACATAATTGGTCTCCTACTGAGATCAAAACTTTCCTACCAGACAAGGATGCATGGCTCAAGGTTTACACACCTACATTCTCACCCGAAAAAGAATCTGAATTTTTGACCATTCTCCTCTGCCATGCTTCAGCCTGCAATGAATTATGGGATTGGCTAGAGCATGAAGGACATACCTGACCTGTCCTTAAAATCTGTGGAAAACGAGGCTGCATTTGTGGGCCACATTTCGAGGCATTATGAATTGGGACAACCTTCATCGCCTCACTGTGACTACCTTAAGTCTGCCTTAGAAGTATGACTTTACCACTTTACTGGCTACTGTTGCCTAAACTTGCTCTGTTTTTATCTGCATTGATCTGTCCGAACTGCTGCACCCGTATGTCCCATCTCGTTCCCTTTGGTCAGCAGACCATATGTTCTTGTTCCAAAGATGCAATGCAAACTCAGAGGTGATCGAGATTTTGCAGTTGTGGCTCAGAAATTATGGAATTATGATTTGCCGTTGCACGTCAGACAGGCTCCTTCACTTACCGTTTTAAACTTGAATTTCCCCTTGTGGGATAAATAAAGTATCTATCTATCTATCTATCTATCTATCTATCTATCTATCTATCTATCTATCTATCTATCTATCTATCTATCTATCTATCTATCTATCTATCTATCTATC
>VOQJ01046859.1:0-22923 GCA_015052665.1 Apistogramma diplotaenia | reverse complement strand
ATAGCATTTTCTAAATCAAAGTGTGGGAGTGAGCATTATAACCCCCCCCCCCGCCCCCCAGACAAAAGTTCTGCTTGCTCAAGTGTAAGAAAATGAAATGAGAGGCTGATTGCATTGGCATGTTTACTGAACCTTAGAGGAGAGAATATTGTATGGGGAGGCTTGTCTAATTAGTAATTATTAATGTAGGGCAAAGAAAATTGACAGAAATTTCAATCAGTACTGTATACACATAGTGCTCTCAAAACACAACCAGTTAGTTATGAAATGTCATTCTAAAATGTATGTCCTCTAAAGTGCAGGATGAATCATTCAAACTTTAATGCACAACTCACTGTGGCAACATGCAGAAGGTACGAGAGACAATGGGAGGAAAACACTCCTGTTCATTGCCAGCCCAACTAAAAATCAGAATGAATAACAGAATCTACTAAATTTGGGTGTCCAAACCTTTTTCAAGGAGGGCCAGATTTGGCAGTGTGAACTTACGCAATGTTGGGTATTATTTTAAAGCATAAAAGATGAAATAATATTTCTATGCATTTCCATGCAGCACATAAACATAAGGTAAACAAATGTAAGCAGACATGTCAGAACATAAAAGTTCTCTGAATTTCCAACTGAAATTTATACAGAAACTGTAAAACACTGCTGTGTCAGAGTGTTTCAGAAGTGTGTGTGAGAGCATTTCAATAGTGTGTGTGAGAGTGTTTCAGTAATAATGTCCCTAAGGCCCCTCATGCGTGCAGGCCATATAAAATCTGAGCTCGGGCCCCCTTCACTTTCCCTACTGCACAGTCCATAGTTTGGACACCTCTGTACTAAACCATCATTGACCAGCTGATATCTAAGTAATCATCGGCGATGACCTCTAACCCCAGCCCTCGCCCAATCCAAACTTGCCTTTTAAAGCCAAAAATTTCAAACTCCAAGTAAAAATGTAAATAGTTTGTCAATTGTCATCATCACTCTGGGCTAGTCTTTTTCTTGCCTGCCTTCTTTCAGCCAATCACGTACTGTCCTGTGAGCTTTAAATCTCAGTGCTCTTCCCTCATTCTACCTTTCAGACTTTCATTCATGTGACCGGCGTCTTTCCTATCTGCACCTCATCCTGGCCAGTTAGAGATCCTGATCTAATATAAGCTTCTACCTGCTTCATCTCTACCATCCCCAGTATCTAGACTCAAGGGGGTTCTGACCCACTTCATATACCGTATGTTCCAGACTATAAGTCACACTTTTTTCATAGATTTGAGAAGGCTGCACGACTCAGCTCAACACATTATTATATAATTTCACATGTTCGTTATTTTCACACTGACAACCGAAACTATCCTGTTGGGATTCAGAAAGGCCGGAATAATTAGAACTGCAACTAATGACCAGTCTAACGAAAGTGACACAGAGAGGAAGCAGAACTTCGTCTACCTTTGAAGTTGTTTATGTGACACCAAGGATGAAGAATTCAGTGAGTGAGATTGATGGTTTGGTAAACTTGTTAGCATGTTCTTTATGCTATAGTCATCCGAGTAACTGTTATGTGAACATACCAGGCACGTAGTTAGTTCTTTGTCTATGCGTCACGTAACTGAATGTGTTACGTTAGCCTATTCACCCTGTTGTTTTCTAATTCTTTATTATTTTAAATTGCCTTTCAAGATGAAATGTCTGTTCTTGGTCTCAGATTTTATCAAATAAAGTTTCCTAAAAAGTGTCTTATAGTCCGGAGTGACTCAGTCCAAGGTTGTGTAGCTTTGACCAGCCTGCTTGGGATGATGGTGTTTAAAGCAGAGCTGTAATCTCTCACCAGCGTTTTGACATATGACATATGTCAGCTCCGGGTGGGTCAAGGTTGTGTTATTTAGGTTCATCTGAGTCTAATAATTTATTACTCAAACCCTGTCCTTCAACAAATCATATATTAAGGTCTTTCAAATTTGTTTCCTCATTAAATTTGATGCACATGAGAATGATTATTCCATTATTTTTGACTTGGGAGAACAATAGCACAGGGATAAGGTCATCACTGAAGATGGACTTAGATCTCAAAGGAGGAAAAATCTTGTCTAGCCACCAGAAAACTGCAAAGAAAATGTATTTGTTTAACTTTGCCATCTGGTCACACCTGTATCACTACCTATGTGTTATTTAAACAGATTAATTAGCATCCTGCTTTATAAACAGCATTTGAAATGATTGTATATATGAAGCATTCAAGGTATGTTAAAGAAATAGATGCATAAAAATCCAAACCCTTACCTGGTTCAAATTTGGATGATTTCTCCTTCAAGGCTGTCTTCTTAGGCATGTCTTGACAGCTTCCAACAATGCCTCTAATTTTAGATCTCAGTCAGTATGGGACTGACTGTTAGGGGTCAGTCCCATACTGACCCCTAACAGAACTGGTTCTAAATCTAGTCTGGTTATTCTAAAATCTTCATGAGTTTTACTGTAACCCCCCGAGGGATCTGAGACATGACCTGAACTATGACACATGCCATATCAGACTTTACTGAAACATTTTGGTCACAGAGACAATATTCAGTTAATAATCCTTAGACTTGCCTCAGTGTGAAGGTGCGTTTCTCCAATGGAGCCCAGAGGCAGTAGAAATATGTGGCAAGCAAGATAATATTTACATAAATAAATAAAATCTATTAGTCCATCATTAACTTTCTGTGGTCCGTCAGTGGCCTCAACCCTAGACCAGAACACAACAGCAATGTTTTGCAGTCAACCAAAATGATGTTTCTAATGTGTCATAGAGAATGATTTTTTTCACCCTCTGTTTCTCAAGGCTTGGGGGAATGATTTGGGAGAAATGATAAAGATGCCTTTACATGAACATAGGAGAACTGATAGTACACTTATGGCTAGTTTTGTGTTTTGTTTTGTTGGAAAAAGTAAATCCAATTAATTTTGTGGGTGTGCTTTAATGTTCTTCGGTTTAGTAAAGAGGAAAGCACAGTAGAGTACTGTTTTTCACAACATAAATTTGGCCACGGAGAGCAAGAAGGATCCAACAGAGTTCACAGGGTCAGGCCAGGGCAGAGAACAAACAGCAGAGCAGTTGTATCTGTGCTGGGTCCTCGCCAGTCTCACAGGTGCGTGCAGCGGCAATGCAATAAAGCTTTCGAACAGAACTGGTCTCTGCTTTTATTGCACCCTGAAGAGTGCAACTTCTGCAGGACGTGACATCTGCTGGGACGACTTGAGATAAAAATATCACTCATTAAAGTGCACAGTGCCTGCAGGAGGCTATTTACTGTACCCGCACATGTAATGTAAAATAAAGCTTTCTTGGTGAGCTAGTTGAAGCTTTCTCTGTGAGCAGGATGCAGGAAGTGTGTGGACATGCAGATATGATTCTCCGTATGTATTTGGCAGGTTCATATTTTTTATTTTAGTTCAACATGTATCTTGATCATGCAGATTTGACTACTACAGTATAATATAGTTAAAATATAGTTAAATGTTTTGTGTGAATACATGTGCACCTCTCCCTTTCAAACTGTGAATACATCCTGACAGTGCAGATGGATTACCACTAAAGCTTCGATTATGCTCCACTGCAGACACGGACACGGAGAGCTGGAGACCCGATGGCTGAGTCATTCCTATTATACTTCTTTGACATCAGCTTGAAGTCCACCACTTGGGGAGCATGTAATGTCAATTCCCCAGAGAAGGGTCCACGTGGTAGGGGTGGGCGTATCGATACTTATATCGATAGTATCGATACCAGGTGAGGATCGGTATCGGATCGATACCACGGCAAAAATATCGATTCTTTTGCAGCAGTTTCTCTTCTATCCGTTCAGCAAAATTACTCGAATTTCCTCACTCATTCCCTGATGCCCTAATTTATTTGGTTAAAAAGACAACCCTGCCTATTTAGAACTGGCTGGCTGACAAAGAGCAAAAGTGGTAACCCTTTCTGAAAAGCCTGTTCTGGTTGTGCACAAAAACAAAAAAACCAAAAGTCTCAAAGGACACTAAACAGAAGCCTGATTCTCCTAACCCCTTCACACCACGGGCATTGCTAGAAAACAACACGAAATTCAGAATCTTTCGCATGCAAACAGACATACACTTGCATTTTTGCAAATAAATTCATTCTCATATAATGCACTGCAAAAAACGCAGTCGACATCAAGCAATGATGTGACGAGGTCCTGATGTTTCTAAACAAGAGAAGGAAGAAACAGAATCTGGGTTCATCCAAGTCTCATGAAAAACAGAGGCAGGAAGAATTTCATGATTTGATTGGTCTGACCCATGGTTTGAGTTGAAGCTGCATCACGGCTGCTCTCAGGATGTCAGTGGGGGCAGTTTGAGGTGTAGTTGGCAGAGTTGGAACCACATCTGAGTAGGCAGAGAAATCATTTCAGTGATTTGATTGACCCAGAGCAGCATCTAGCTGAGAAAAAACAATGTTATTTTACTGTATATTCAGTATATCGATGCACGGTTTGAGATACGACCTCACATGTTGCAAAATGCAGCACTTTTATTTGTCAGATCTATTTATTCGCTTGTGAAAATTGGAAAAATTAAACTTGAGCCAAAAAAATGAATGCCACAAATTTGTCCTGTGAAATGATGTAGTCGATGTGGACAGCTGCAATATGAACAGGTGAGTCGGAAAAAAATTTTTAATGCACAAAACACTGCATAAATGTGGTGTGTAAAGGGCTTTAGTGAGGCAGACTGGCTAAACTATGTTTTGGCTTGCTTGCTTTGTTTTTACTCATCTATGCCGTTAGAGACAGAACTGTTTTGAGTGACAGGTGCCATGATACAGGCAAAGCTATAACTTGTGCTTAAAGAATGTGGCAGACTGCATTCACTATATCTTCAGTCAGTACTTTCAGACAATGAAGACAATTTGATTCAAAGTCAATTAAAGAAATGTTGGAATCAAATCACATTTTGCTCATTTAAATTTCAACTAGTGGAACTGGTATCAGATGTCAACAAACAGGCTGTCTTTAGTTTCAGGAGCTGCCTTTGGATGCTTCGTTTTTCTTTCAAATCCACCTGGTGCACACACATGCACACACACTTGAACTAACCAAAAGAGAGATCTGACACAGTGAAGTCTTTACAGATGAGGACTTACCTTGGTTCATGGCTTTAAAACAAAAATTAAACATTTAAATCAGGTTAAAAGGAAACCACACTGCTTGTGTGGGTGCACCAGACAACTTTCTGGGAGCTGCTGTGCACACAAGGATGTCAGGGATGTCCATTTGGGAACGGTAAATTGCTCACCCCGAGAATACTTGAACAAGCAAGAATGCTTTAAACTCAAGCAGAGCGACTCTCTTTTGCACACACATTTTATTTCTCTCTCTCTCTCTCTGAGAGGATTTAAATAAAAGTAACCAATGCCATTGTTTTAGGGGAACACTGGAAAAAAATACAATAAGACAATTCTGTAAACCTCACACATGAAACACTTTAAAACTTAAATATTTTGTTTGCACATTGGATATTTAGTGAAGTGCTTGGCAGGAAAATAAAAATCCTACGTTTTCATGAGGCACAAACATGAGGGTGTTTGTCCAAACGACACAGGAGTGGTTCTGCATTTGCAGTTGTAGCAGCATTAGAGAGCATGGCTGTAGTGCAGAGCCTTCAAGTACTTTAGCAAATGAAAGGGTGAATCTCATAGCTGCAGACGATCCTTTGTGCTGTGTTTCTTCAGGTAAACATGGTTCGAGATTTTCATATTCCTGCTGTGATTTCACAATAAAAGCCTTGTTAATGCATGAAATGTTTCTGCCTGCATAACTGCCAGTGGGAGCATGCAGGAAATATTGTGTTTTTATTAACAACAAAAGCTAGCCCTGAACCCTAACCATGTGATTTGGAGTCAAGCAAGTACTGTAGGTCTGTTTTATTTTTATTTTTTTAATGGCGGGGGGTTGTTTTTGATCCATGTCAGTAGGAATTATTATTATTAGAAATTATTTTTGATCTCTGATTGCCACAGACTTTGGAGAACAATTTTTTAAAGAAAAAAAATACATACTCCAGTAGCATATAGTCTGATAAAATAAAAATGTTTTAAAAAAATTATATATAACATATATTCATATGTAACAATAAGATATAACAAGTAACATTTCAAAAGCAGCAAAGCAAAAGGAGAAAGTGAAGAGGTGATTCTCTGCTAGATCAATGACTGTATTATTGCATTGTGTGTATGTAAGATTTTCTGTTTGTGTTTGTGTAAATGGACCAATTCATTGGTCCGTTTACACATCCAGCAGTTGCAGAGGAACATTTGAATCTATGTATTAATGACCTACCATATCTGGCCAATATTTGCTTTATTGCCTCAGTTTTATTTTGGATTCTTGCCTTCAACAGCTCGCACGGGAAATCTCTTCATGTTCAGCAGCTAAACACGTTTGCACCTTGTCTAAATGTGTCCTTCTGCCTGAAACCTGCCAAAAAGCTTTTTTTGAAAGTGACAGCAGTGAACCTGACCTAATAGAGCTGCAGTGCAGACATCCAAACCATGAACTGCAACTTGTTATAAGTCTCTGTAACTCAGATTCAGGTGATTCAGGTTCACAACCATCACTGTTCCGCCCTCTCCATGCGATCTTATGATAAATGCATTGATTATGTCTGTATGGTCCATCCTCCCGTCTTCTTAAGTGAATGCTTGTTGTTGCTGTAGGTTCACATTGAAGGATTTAGAATGAGTCTGTGCTCTATTTGATTTATTATGCTGCAGAAACTGTCAAGCAAGAGTGTCGCAAATGATCACGCATAAAAAGATGCCCCCACTGGTTGTAGGCAGACAGAGAGTTCTCTTATTAAATGTCTGAAAGCATCCTTCCGGAAGTTACATTTCAGGAGAAAAAAGTCATTTCCTAAGACAGCGAAGTTGATGAATTGCATTTATATTTTAGTTTAAAAGTTAGGATCCAAAATGTGTCACAGTGGGAATCTTTGGGCAGTTAGAACTGATTACTACTCCGACACGATTAAATATGGGCCCAGTTATAGGTTATAGGTATTGGCTGTCTAGACATCATGCAGAGAACGCGGTAATGGTCACAAACTGTTTAAACAGAAACTGAAATATCTAAAATGAGTCATTCTTATGACACAGTTGCCTCATTATTGGGAATCTGCTGACAGAGATTGAAAACAGTCCTCTGAATAAACATTGCTTTTGCAGAAGATCTAGCTTTTTAGCATCTTCCGTAATGTCTATAGACATTAAGATACTGACAACAGGGGGAAAAATTATGCACAATCACCTACGTGAAGGAAAGTCCAAATATTTTACTTTATGCTTAAGTTTTGATTGCTCTGCTGCATGTTTCATCACTTCTCTTCTTTTTTATGGATGGTTTGGTTCTGTTGGAACCAAGACTCCCTGAATATAAATGCTGCCAGATGCTACTTGTAGATGCTTTATGTGTAATGAGGCAGAGACTGAATACTGTTTCAGCGAGAAAGTGTATCGTAGGATGGGCATTTCAAGCAGAAAGACTATTTGGTCGAATGATTCACCAGTGAATATCATTCTTCTCACTCGTTCCCCATCTTCTTTCAAATGACTACATCGTTGTGGTAGACATGATGACTTCATCTGCCAGAGTTTGTACTGGACCTCATTTTTATTTTATTCTTTAGAGTTTAACATTGAAGTGTAATAGTCGTTGCATGTTTCGCTCCTTTGCACAGGAGATTCTGACCCACAGAGACAGAGTCTGTCTGTATAAGACGTATGTAGTCTGGCTCTTTGGAAGCAAAGTGAATCAATAAATCAATGGATCAATACATGTGAACAGTACAGCCTTGAGATCTGCATTAATTAATTGTGGCACAGATTCAACAAGGTGCTGGAAACATTCCTCAGAGATTTGGGGCCAAACTGAGATAGTGGCATCATCTAGTTGCTGCAGATTAGTCAGCTGCACATCCATGATGAAGCTTGTGATCCTCCATCCAAAGGTGCGCTATGAGACTGAGATCTGGTGACTGTGGAGGCCAACTGGTGCATCAAACCAGTGAGATGATTTGAGCTTTCTGATATGGCAGATGGTCAGTAAACTCTAATACTAACTAAGGATGAAATGTGATTCATGTATGAAAACAAAGTATTCAAAGTACACTGTTGCAATGAGGCTGTTCTTTTCTGAAAAGATAAGTTATCCTCTAAGCAGAACAGGAGAACAAAAAGACAAGAGATACTGAAGAGAGGGTAATGAAGGTGAGTGAAAATCACAAAGAAGGAAAATAAAACAGCAATAAGGAAATTGCACCTGTGAACCTATCCTCCCTCCCGAGTCATCACATGCTGATCCATATGAGCCTATTATTGTAGCAAAACCTCCGTGTGTCCGTAACTGAATCTGCACATGTGTAATGCGATCTGTGTTAGGATCTGTGTCTGTATTCTGATCTGTCTGTAATCAGATCTGTAAATGTGTGAATAAATCTGCAGCGTAGATATTAATGGTTGAAAAGTATTAAAGTTTTGCTCGAATGACTGAAAATACACCCAATTGGCAGTTTCAAGTCCCCCTGCTCTTCATCTCACTCTCTTCACGCGCGTGACTTTTGCTGCATGATCCGTACACAGATTTGTCCGTAATCAAGAGATCTTTCACCCTCAGCTCAGGCTCACAGCCGCCCCTTATCCAAACTTCATTAACTTTTCAGTTCAGCTGGGTCTTTGTCTCAGTAACTATATATCATCTATATATCGATTGCCATTGTTATCAGCTACTTCAAATGAATCCTGTTAGCTTGCTATTTCAACTTGGCAGAGCTTTCTCAGTGAAGCCCAGGCCGGTAAAAAAATATCAATTTGCTGAGATGTATGTTTAACTTGACTAAGCAATACTACTGTTTTCCACATTTTCATAACTAAATGAGGCCATGTACTTACAGAAGCCATGTCGTCCACCCTTGTAAATCCGCCATACCACCAGCCGTGCTATATAGCCAACTGGTGGTATTTGGGATATGTAGTTACTGAGTCCCAGCAGAACTGAACACAGCTGCCTGTGAGCCTGAGCTGAGTTACAGTGGGGGATTTTCACATGCATGTAGATGCTGAAAAGCCAAACCACCCACTTTAACCACATTCTAGATCTTGTGAAGTTCACGATTAATGACAAAAAATGCCTGGTTCTGCCAAAGGCTTCTTCCTGTTAAAAGGGAGTTTTTCCTTCCTACTTTTGCCAAGTGCTTGCTCACAGGTGGTAGCTTAGACAGTTGGGTTTTTATTGTAGAGTCTTCACCTTACAATTTAAAGCACCCTGAATAGACTGTTAGGCTGTTATAAATTGGTTTTACATAGTACCAAACAAATATTAAATTCAATTGAATATTTAGTTAGGTCAGTGGGGTTGGCATCTGTCAGAATGCATGGAGATCCAGGTTGCTGGCTCAACAGCAGAGCGAGAACAATAGCTGAACTGAGCAGAAAGTGCAGAGTGTGATGGAATAATCTTATATAACCTTCTTTATTTTAGCATAACTAATGCCCCCCCCCCCTTATCCAAACTTCATTAGCTTTTCATAATGTTCTTCTTAAACATAAATTAAATCATTCCTGTGTTAGCCATTGTGTTGTTTGCAGTACCCTTTGGTTATTAATTCAATTCAATTTTATTTATACAACAAATAGTGCCTCAAGGTGCTTTTTATTATAACAATTACAATTAGTATTATAGTATTATTAGTGAATTCAAATATATTTTTAACTCTGTGATCACACCAACACCACATTGTGTCCATGCCTAGAATGTGGGTATACTGTGGATACACCATGACCCACCCTGGGGCCCATTTTTTTACCCTCTTTGCTTAGTGTGGGCAGCCCATAGTGCTTACATTTCACATCAGTACTGTTAGCCACAAAGGGCTGCCCACTGTGGGCCATGTGGGTCTTCTCACAGTGCACTTGAATGTTTCTGTCATAAAGTGACAGGTCTTATCAGTTTTCTATGGCATGAATGAAACTCCCTGGTAAGTTTTAACCTTTAATGTTATTTTTACATTGAATAAATCTGAGCCAGAGTGGGTGTGACCTTATGGATACATTGTCATCAAAAGCAATCCATAAACTGCTTTCAACATGTTCAGTTTTTTTTTTCTTCATTACAGGACAATTTGAAATTAACGTTTGGTAAGAAGTGTGTTTCATGCCGGTGTTGCCTCACAACAAAGTCCTGGATTCAAATCCACCATCTAGCCAGAGCCTTTCTGTGTGGAGTTAGCATGTTTCCTCCGTGTCTGTGTGGGTTCTCTCCTGGTACTCTGGCTTCCTTCCACAGTTAAACACATGCAGTTAGTGGGGTTAGCTTATTTGGTGATTCTGTATTGCCTGTAGGTGTGAATGGTTGTTGTCTCTCTGTGCTAGCCGTGTGACAGATATGTGGCCTGTCCAGGGTGTACCCTGCCTTTCACCGTATGGCAGCTGGTATAGGCTCCAGGCACACACTACCCTGAATTGGATATGTAGAAGAAAAAGGACTGATGCGTTTCATGCCTGAACTACATGCCCAAGACCCCTCAGTGGTGATGCTTCACCCTAAAGTGGAACTTGGAAAAAAATCTCAACAGTTGAATTTAAACCAAAAAGTGATCCTTTTCTACAAGTAGTGTTGCCTAAAACTGAGTTGTTTTAGTTCCTAAAATTAACAAAGCAGTGTTTCCTTAATTTAACAAAGTGGTACTCTAACAGTAGGCACAGATCACATGCCAACCGCCTATATTATAACATCAGTACATGTCTATACAATGTAAAAATAACATGCTTTGATATCCAGACTAGATCAAGACATGAATATTTATCACTTTGCTCTATTTGTTCAGGCTTCTTTTGTGTTTAACATGATGTCCTTCATTTCACAAACATTTCACTCACAGTTTCCATATTCATAACTAAAAGGGATAACCCAGGCAGTAGCTGAAACTGGGAGAAGCAAAGTCCTATGACAGTTTTATACTGGCCAGACTCACCTGATTGATGGATACATTTGAATACATGAACTTCTTAAGATGAATTTTCCCCCAAGACCACATATACTTCAACCATATTTAAATACTTGTTTTCTTTTAATCCTCTTTGCTCATAATGACATATGTCCCAGTTAGTAAATATGATACTTTAAAGAAGAGCTCTTGTTTGGCAAGGAAGACATCTCAAAAATGCTGAGGAACTGAAACAGTTTTGCAGAGGAATGGCCCAACATCCCAGCATCCATGCTTAGCTTGACAAAGCCAAGGTAGGATTGGTTGTCTCTCTTTGCCAGCATAAAAGGATCACATCAAACAACTATACATAACTACAGGTTATTTGGATGTGTCGCCACAAGAAGACCTCAACCGCAGTTTCCAAATGTTCAGCTGTCTAACAACTAAACACTTCTAAGCACTTTGAGTGCTCAGAGTAGAAAAGCACTATGTAAGAAACAGTCCATTTAGCTCTGTTTACATTTAGCTGGTTAAGTTGGTATGTTCAGTAGTTGTTGTTGGTAAAATAACTCACTGCTCTCTCTGTCCCCACCTCTGTGTCTCCAGTGCTTTCTAAAATCACAGAAAAATGCCAGTGAATTCACAGGTTTATCCCGACATCAGTCTTCTACAACAAAGGCCTTTTATTTCCTACTTGCTTCCATTTTACACCTGCATCCTTTTCTATTTAGCATATGTGGTTCATTTCAGCAGTCACTTTGTGTGTGAGACACTGAAAGAAGAACACAGTGTACTTTCTTACACTGCTACACCATAATGTCACCTGAAATGAGGTGTGTCACTGTGTTATTGTTACCTATGGCTAATAATCAAGCTCATGATGAAAAACAAAGAATACATTATACAGCAAATATCCTCCACTGTGACCCTCGTTCTCTACAACACATGCATTTCCTGTCAACTCACTGTTCTTTCAGTTACAGTATATGTGAATCCAAAGTTTTAAAGTAAATCGGTGTGTGTGTGCGTGCATGTTCACCCATGTGGAAAGCACTTCTTCTGGTGTGTGTGCATATTGTTGATTCACTTCAACACAGCATCCGTCTGTCAAGCATACGGTGTACAACAGCCTCCCTCTGTCTCTGTCTCTCACTCCCTCCCTCCCTCTCTCTCACACACACACACTCACGCTGGGCTCCCCACGTCCCAGCAGACATCAAGTGGAACAGAGCTAAATGCTTCCTTACTATCTTTATACCAGAAATACACACACTGATACACTTTATGAGCGTATGAAACAAAGCAACATAGGAGTGAAGGGAGGCGTACTTACACCAAACAAAGCAGAACAACAGTCTCAGGGGGCGACTGAGCTGAGAGGCAATTATCGTGACCGTCTGTTATGAAGGCTAACATACCAGCATCCATGTGTCAAATGTCCGGCTCCTCCTTGTTCCTTGCAGGGTCAACGACTACAAATAAACAATTAAATAAAAGTAGAATGAGAGATATCTGTGGTCTCTATTTTAATCCTGAGTTTTCTGTTTCTGCTTTTGCATATTGGTTCTTTTTTGCCTTCATTCCATTTGTGCGACCTGAATCTTTATTCCTCTTTCAGTTTTTTCCTGTTTTATTTTGAAGGTTCGATTCCATGCAGTGTTGCCAAATGTGCGACTTTGTTGCTAGGTTTCGTGAGTATTCAGACCTCCCTTAGCGACTTTTTCCCCTAAAGTGTCTACGACAACTCAGCTCTTTGTCGCCGTTACAAAGATTTACGGCCTCCTCCAGAGTAAGAGAGACGTGGATGCTTCAGCATACTGACAGCTCAGGTAAACAGCAGACACTCACTGACAAACGGCAGCCAGTATAGATGAACAGCGGCTAGTTTGAGGGGTAAAAATGTAAAATACCGTTAATTGACACGTATCTGTTTTTTTAATGTATTATTATTCCTGATCTACTGCAAAGTGTTGTATTATTCAAATATATAAGTATAATGTGTACAAATGTGTTTTTATACATAAAGAATAGTAGAAACACAGTGGACAGCCATTTATAGTTAAATGTGAAATAGTAAAAGCAGTAAAAGGGAGTTTATATTAATAGTAACGCAGTAACTCTGCTGTGGCTGTCAGAGAGCCACCATAGATCTGTAAAGCAGAAATGATGAAATCCTCTATTTACAAAGGTTAGGTTGTTACAGTCCATCAGTAATGCTCGTAAACTGTGGCAACAACTGCTTTTTATTCATCTTAAGCATTTTAACTTTAACAACATAGTTCAAGACATCAGTTTTGAGGAATTAAGCTCAAAGTCATTATTTGTCTAGATCAGGCATGTCAAACTCGCGGCTCTGGGCCGCTTCCGGACAAATTTTTACCATATTTTTAAAGCCAATCCTTGGCTGGAAGTAGGGGGCGTGGCCAGAAGCGGGCCGCGAGTTTGACATGCCAGGTCTAGATTCTTGTATTGGAGCTATAGAACAAAGAAACAATGTTTCCCACACACAAATTTTAAGATTTAGATATATGAGCAGCTGCAGCTGCTAGCCTGGACCTTCCCATCTCCTTTTTTCAGTACCAGCTGCACTGACAGTCCTCTAAATCATTCAGCTGCTTCCAAGACACAATCCTCTCCTGTGGCTGGACAGACTCTAATGTCACCCCTTTGAACTTTTAAACTGTCTTATTAAATGATTTTAGTAAGCTTGTTTTCCTCTCATCATCACAGTGATCCACATACAGCCCACTCACCCCAAAGAAACAAGCTAAATCTGAGGTAAACACTGAGAGCTGGGTTTGACTCACTGCTTCACCTTCTGTTTGCCATTTCTGGACCCAGTCACTTCTTTTTTCTACCAAACATTGACCCCAGGTTGTATGCCAGTGGCATGCCAACACTTTGCAGGGTACAAACAGACTGCAACTGGTGTGTGGGTGTGTGAATAGGTAAACTAGTGGCATCATAAAGCTGTAAAAGTGCTATATAATTTCAGAGAATTTATGACTGTGGGAGTCAAAAAGAGATGGGAAAGCTGAGTGGCACATATGGTGTGGGGGAAAAAAGATATACTATCATTTTTCCCTTAACAGTATTTTTTACAATTCATCTTTAAGGGCAAAAAAATGTAGTTATGAATAGATTGTTAAAGGAATAGACATCCCAGACAAGGGGATTCAATTTCACCAAGAATCACCTGAAGAGATGATTCTAGGACAAGCCTGTGTGCTTGACTTGAAGCAGCTAATGCTGATAATCAGCTCATGTACCAACTCACTGTCCTCCACACTTCTTAGGTAGTTCCACAGACCAAAGACTGAGCCGACTGCTGTGGAGTTTCAGTTGTTGTCATATTAGTTCATATACCAGTATACTGCTCATTAGCGCCTTGGCTTGTTTACTTGGACATTACTTGCTACTGTTGTTTTTGGAGACACTTCTTGCTGCAGTTTGTTGTTGTTGTGGTAACCTCTGGGGTTGAATTATGAAGGCAAAAAGTGCAGCTTCTTCAGCTGCTACGTGACGCTGTCTCCAAAAACAGGTCAGACCCCAGAGACTCTCATTTTAATGCCCAACTTTATAACCTGGTACAATAAACTGTTTAGATTTCGCCTTGCATGACAACTGTTTAGGAGATGATAGGTTTTTAAAATAAAAACTCTTCTTACTTGTGCACCACTTTGTTAATAGGTTTCTTAAACTGCAGCAGCAGAGCACATCAAGACATTCCATCGCTAAAAGGTTGGCTGTGTATCCCAGCACAATCTCAAGACAATGGAGGCAATTCCAGGAGACAGGCAGGTGCTGTAGGAGAGCTGGACAGGGCTGTGGAAGGTCGATGCAGGCAGTTGCTGGAGGATGAAGGAATTGATACGACTGATATGACGCCCTCGCTCACCTGACCTAAATCCAATAAAACGCCTCTGGGACATTGTGTTTCGGACCATCCGATGCCGCCAGATTGCACCTCAGACTGAACAGGATCTCAGTTATGCCCTGGTCCAGATCTGGGAGGAGATCCCCTAGGAAACCATCCGTTACCTCATCAGTCTGTTTGTTTAATATAAATATTTGTTTTACTTAATTAGGGAAAACAATAGTAATATAAGATAAATGTTTCAGTTCAGGGGAACAAGGTGACAAGCTGACAACTACCTCCGTGTTTACAGAGTTTTAAAGATATAAAGTACACATTATTCAAAGCTGATAACAAATCGTCATTATCCATTAATCTCTGGCCTTACAGTAATGACATTAATAACAAACTAATACATGTAAAGACATGAAACTGCAGATTATTTCGCTCTGATATGTGCTTTAATTATGCAGGTATGTTAGATATGTAATGAATGAGTAGGACAGTTTCAAGTGCAGCAAGCAAGGAGTCACAATGAAATTACGTTTTGTGGAGAAATCCTGCCAGCGAGTCAACAAACTCAGTTTTCACTAACCCCGGCTTCTAGAAGAGGGCGAGGGACCAAACGAATGCCATCCAAAGATATTTTCAAATGGGTCTGTCTAATACTCTTCCATGTGGATGCAAAATGTTGCTGTTCTCATATAGTTTTATTATAAAATCAAGTCTTTTAATGGATGTCTGCTTTTATACGAAATTAAATTTTAAAGTGAAATGATTTATTGCCTTTGGATTCTTTTTCCCCAGCCACACTGTTCAAGTGATCACATCTAAGCAGATGTGTAGGTACTTCCTTCACTCCTATATTATTATTGTTCAACTACAGCGTTGTTTTACTCTGAGTGGCTCTTCTGTTTTAAGACATAGAAGCGAGATTGGATTAAAAAAAACAGGTATTGGGAGCTGAATTACCAGCTTAAAAAACAAAAAAAAAGTGCATAAAAAACAGTCCAATATTTGCATTGTCTTATTCCTGAGAAGGGGGGTCTATTTCACAGTGATTAATCTTAACTTGTTGAGACAGAAAGTGCTTAAGCTTAAATAAATTCCATTAAAAAAGTGTAAACCTTTCAGCTGCACATTTTCTTTATTCCTTGTGGCAAATACCAGCAGCAGCTGTTTAAAAAAAAGTCATTTAAGTCTGAATCTTGTTGTTTCGAGATCAAATTACATTGTGCAATCCAATCTTGAGCCTTGAACAGTTTCTCGGCATTGCGGGGTTAAAACACAGCAGTGCAGGACCATCAATTTGACTCAATGTAATGAGTCAAGTCCAAGTGCTTATTTGTTTGAATGAGACTTAATTTAAATGAACAATAATCACACTTCTATGAAGGGCATTGCAAAAAGGATGGAGTCATGAAGTGTAATATTAACCATTCAGTCTGAGGGGTCTCGTGATGATGGGCTGGGGGTGGGGGGTCGCGGTGACCACAGGCGGGCACTTCTATGAACACTTAGAGTTGGTCCCACATGAAGCTGTCCATAAGTCTGAGACCACATCCGACATCTTTAAAATTTTACATGAAGTTGTAAACAAACCTTTTTTGATAAAAACAGAAGAGACAAGAAAGAAAGAAAGAAAGAAAGAAAGAAAGAAAGAAAGAAAGAAAGAAAGAAAGAAAGAAAGAAAGAAAGAAAGAAAGAAAGAAAGAAAGAAAGAAAAAGAAGACGTTCTGCACTCTTTTGTCCACTGGAACATCTCTGACTTGTGTCCTTCCACTCATGACGCTAAGATTGACTTACTGTCCTCATCAGAGTTCAGTTGCTAACCGGCCATATACTGTATCTGATACCACAAGCATCCAGCAGAACATTGTTTTCTAAGTAGCACTGTGGCATTGAGCAACATTTAACGAGAACATTTAAAGTGAAAGTGGTGTCCACACAGGAAGTGATTAGCTTGTCATGTGACGCTTTGTTGACATTCAAGGATTCAGTTACCTACGTATTTACCACCCAGTCATATGTTGATCAATGGTAGCCCTCAGTGTTAGTTGTTGGTTCTTGGGAGCTGTCATTACTTGAAGTCACTGAGTGTCATTGATATTCTATGGTCCCTGGTGGCCACGTTACTGCTATTTCCTTCCTGTGTGGCTGATTCTTATGAGTGATTTTCTTACAGTCAAATCTGGGCAAGATTGAAGGGTTCCCAGCTACCACTGCACCCTGACAAACCTACAAGACTTCAGATAGAAGTGATCTAGTTTTGACAAAGCATAATCAAATTTCCCTAAACCATCAAAACTCTACAATACACTTTGTAAGCAAAGAACAGGCAACATAAAGATATCTCAGTATATTTAGAGGAAATATGAAAGGCTCAGACTGTTTTGCTATTGCAAAGTTGGACCACAGACCCGAAAAGATAGTATTGGTTAATGAGCCAAGACCAGCTGTCATAGGACAAAAGGCAGGGTACACCCTGGACAGGTCGCTTGTCTGTCACAGGGCCAAAACAGAGAGACAGACAACCATGCACATCAATCTCCGAACAACTTAGAATTACCAGTTAACCTAACCCCATAATTGCATGACTTCCTCCCACGGTTCAAAAAATTTCATAAAACAAAAAAATATGTATATATATGCAAATATAAACAAATCCAATACATCTAAGTAGTTTCTGTTCAACTGTAAGGGCTTGAATTAAACCTGAGAGCAAGATGGAATCGTGTATCACAGCCTTTAATAAGTTTAACTACCCTGAAGAGTTTTATGCAAAAGCTAGCGATGCCCATAGCATGTGGTAACTGTGGCCCTGTAGATTCATTTCAATATATTTTGACAAAACATTCACAAAAATAGATGTCAGTGATACAGATAAACTCATAAATACACCTGCAATGGCAAAACAACAAAAGCAATGAGAAAGCTAGTCTTTTATTATTGAAGACATACAGAAAATCTAGAACAACAGCTATCTGTGAAACAGGGTCCTGTGGGAGTTGTGTTGTCAGGGGAAGCAAGTTTTCAACTGCAAACAGGAGGGTGTCCTCGGGATTGTCTTACATTTCTTTGTATCTTCCCTGCTTGCTTTCGACATTAATTCACAGCGTTTTCTCCTATATGCCTTCAGCAAAGATCTGTCAACACAACAGGAAAGTCTATAAGGAATAAAAACTTTAAACTAAGCACAAGTCTCATTATTAAGTACCTGACAAAGATCTGCAACCCCATCCACCCCAATCCAAACTACATCTGGCACTACTCCCACTGAAATCTCATGTGGACCATACACTCCAAGCAGAACATTAAACCTGATGACTTTGGTGACTTTTCAGTCCCCAAAGGTCTATGCACACTGTGTGACTTTAGCTTGTCCCAGTGGTTCAACAAAGATTACGCTGAGGGTTGAATATGAGTTTTTATGAGTAAAGAAAGCCTGTAGCTCAATCAGTTTCAGTGATTTGGGACAGATTTGAGTACTGCTAGTGCATCCTACATCCGGAAATCAGTCAAAATTTCATTTGAGTTCATGTGGCACATTGTCTGCTAACTCTGTTTCTAATAGAAAGATCATATACAGTGTTTCACCATACCAGACTAGCACTGCTATTGCTAGTTCTGTATATGGATTGCTAACTTAAAATTTACCTTCCCTGATTTTTTTTCATTGGTATCCTTTGGCTCGTGGAGTGACTTGCTAAATTTATAACTGCACAAATAAAAATGTAACATTTGTTGCCATTATAGTGACTTCTTTACATACTGGCCTCAACGTTGTGGTAAGAGACATGACATACAATAGATAAAATGATACAGAGGCATGTACTGCATCACTGCATGGGTTGTTATGCTGCTTTTCCACTAGTGCCAAGTCACCTTGACTCAACTCAACTAAACTCAGATTTTAAGGTATTCCATTAGGTGCTAGTACCTGGTACCAAACACTTAGTACATACTCGGCCATAGTTCCAAGCACACCTACAGAAGCTTATCCGAAATTGTGAAAACAACAGACTGCATGCCATTGGTTGGCTAGCCAGTGATGTCACGTGATGAGGGAAATGGCTACACACTGACCCACAGAGATGTTTTTGTGATGTTAGCTGACAAAAGAATTGAGCCAACCCAAGTTTATTTTGTAAAGTACTTTAAAAACAGCAGCCACTGACCATAGTGCTGCACATCAAACACAATAGGACAAGAGAAAACAAACAATATAATGCACAGTTAAAATACAACAGACAGAAGCTCATACTGTACTATTCAAAGGCCAAACAAAAGGAATGGGTCTTAAGAGCAGGCTTAAAATTGGCCAGAGGTCTTTTTAATGTCTAATGACAGTGAGTTCCAGAGTTTAGGGGCTGCCACAGCAAAGGCTCTGTCGCCTCTGAGCCTCCGCTGTGTCCTTGGCACATCAAGGTACAGTTGGTCAGCTGATTTGAGTGACCGGGAAAGAATTTCTAACTGCAAAAACTCAGAAAGATAAGGTGGGGCAAGACCATGTAATGACTTAAAATCAAATAAAAGGGTTTTAAAACAGACACTTAATTGTAGTGAGGATAAAACTGGAGTAATGTGCTCCCTCTGTCTGCATTTTGAACCATCTGCAGACGAGTCACAGCAGACTAACATCAACATGCAAAGCATTACAGTAATCCAGTTTACTGTAGTTGTAATAAAAGCATGGATCACTACTTCAAGGTGCTTTTTCGATAACACATCTTTTATTTGTCTTTGCCAGCTGTCTCAAGTGAAAGAAACTAGATCTCACCACTGCCCTGATTTGATCCTCCAATTTAAAACTCTCATTTATCATAAAACCCAGATTTGTGACATATGTACATATTGTGGTAATGGACCCACGTCTACAAGGGAAGATCAGGGACGTTGGGGCCAAAAATAATCACCTCTGTCTTTTTATCATTAAAATTCAGAAAGTTCAGACCTGTCAATGCTTTAATATCACCAAGACACTTAATTATGTGTGTATATAAAGTTATATATACTGTATCTATATAGAGCAAGTTAGGGGTAGGAATCAATAAGCATTTGCTTCCTCCTACTCCTTTTCGAACAAAGAAATAGCACTGAATGCATGTTGACTTTTTTTTTGTTTTGTTTTGTTTTGTTTTTATTCTTTATTTTTATGCATATGTTCGAAATAAAGATTGAGGAGGGGGAGCCGATATAAGGAAAACAACAGAGGTCCCAGATTTGAACCCTGTGGCACCCCACATGTTAACAGAACAGAGGATGATTCAAATTCATTTAAATTAACACAGAAGCACCTTTGGGTCAAGTATGACTTAATCCATTTTAAAACAGTGCCATGAAACCAGTGCAATGCTCGAAAGGAGAAATTTAAATTTCATGGTCCACTGTGTCAAAGGCAGCTGTAAATCTAAGAGCATTAAAATGACGTGACTCGACTCACATTACTGGACTTTTTGCACAGGTGGCATCCTTACGCCGTACTTGTGACTCATGCCACATACAAATGACCTCACAGGCTTTTTGGGTCGCCATGCTCAGGTGGTACTCAATTATGATGGAAAACGAACAGTGTAGTGTAGAGTTGGGTCAAGTCGAGCCAAGTAGGCACTAGTGGAAAACGTTTCACCCACACTTGAGAAGGTGGATTGATGTGGATGCGTGTGTGTCTTTTTCTTTCTTTTGTGTGTGTGGGTACTGTATATGGCCAGTATGCGTGTGTGTGTGTGTATTTTTGTTTGGGCCTGGTCTGGGACAAACCCCAGACCCCTGGTCCAGGGTGGCTCAGGCCTTTTTACAGTGTGTGTATGTGTGTGTGTGTGTGTGTGTCTGTGTGTGTGTGTGTGTGTTTGGGGGGGAGAGGTCTTTCTCTGTCTGCCTTTGGCTTCAGGCGGGTGTTGTTGTGGCTTCTCACCCTCATTATCTAATATGTTTCATGACGAACACACATACACAGTCCCTCACTCTCTCTCTCCCTGCCCTCATGTTTTTTTGTAACAATTAGCATACCTGAACACTAATGTTTAAGCTGCCATGGCAACCACAGTCACCTGCACTGACATACATTACACTGCCAAATGTATTCACTCACCCATCCAAATCATTGAATTCAGGTGTTCCAGTCACTTCCACGGCCACAGGTGTATAAACCAATCACTTAGGCATGCAGTCTGCTTCTACAAACATTTGTGAAAGAACGGGTCGCTGTCAGGAGCTCGGTGAATTCCAGCATGGTACCGTGATAGGATGCCACCTGCGCAACAAGTCCAGTTGTGAAGCTTCCTGTCTGCTAAATATCCACAGTCCACATATCCACAGTCAGCTGTTTGTGGTAATAGAGCAAGGTGGAAGTTATTGGGAACAACAGAGTGGTAGGCCACATAAAGTGACAAAGGATCTGAGATGCAATGTGCAGAGGTTACCCAGTTTCTAGAGTCAATTGCTACAGACCTCCAAACTTTATGTGACCTTCAGATTGGCTCAGGAACAATGCATGGAGAGCTCCATGGGATGGGTTTCCATGGCTGAGCAGCTGCATCCAAGCCGTGCTTCCACACCAGTTACTATTAGCCATGAGTGTCCTTAAAAGAAACACACTTTTCCTCTCATAAAGTTTGATTACATTCTCACATCATATTAGAATTTATTCACTATGTGTCCGAGCTGTTGATCAGACCAGATCAGTACCTCACCAGAACTTTGGAGGTACTCTTGGGTAAAATTGTAAAATATTGCAAAATATTAAACTGTCACATCCATTTTTAATTCCTGATTTCTTGTTAAGTGTTGATATTATTTTAAAAAAATGCTAAAATATAGTGTATAAAAAAGCATTTTTATACACACGCAGTGGTAACTACATGCCACCTGGCTGACATGAGCCCAGTGGCAGCAGCTATAAGGTACAGAGAGTGGGAGTAATTCAAGTTCATATGCATGTGAAGGTAGACAAGCAAATACTTTTGGCAGTATATTGCATCACTATTCTACTCTGCACATAGTCAGTAAAACCACCGCAGACTTTCATGTTGCACTGTGAACACACAGCATGTAGATACTTGATGGACAATTTTGCATTTTTGTTTTGTTTTGGGGTTTTTTGCAAACTTGTTTTTTGCACTTCTTTTTCACACAATCTTACTATTCTCCTCTGACATCATTAGTAGGAAAACCAGGATGAACAGTTATTTGCATCTATTTAGCTGCACCACTGGGCCAATGCATTCCTTGCAGCTACGCCTAGGATGATGAAGAAGACACAGCAACCTCCGTAGCGCCCGGAACAGAACACTGTCTCAAAAACCTGTGCAGCATGTCAGCTCCCACCTTTGTCTTGTCATAGTCATGAACTGTTGCTGGCTTCTTATTTGTGTTTCACATGTCCCTTCTGATTTGTGCATGGTGCTGAGGATGCAGGCATTCTAGTGCCTTTTATTTGGCATAAATGTCGCCCAGCACCTCTGCAACACATTTGTGTTGTGATGTCTGGCGTTCTGGTGTGTAGAAAGAGGCAGTGCAAAAAAAAGATTTGTAAGATTTCTTCACCTTCCCCAAAGAAGGTTCCATCAGTTTCAGGACCACACATGTCAGATAGAATAGAATAGAATAGAATAGAATAGCCTTTATTTTCATTATACAGCTGTACAATGAAATTGGAGGGCCACTCCCATTCGGTGCATACTGTAGGCTAAGATACAGAGTAAAATAAAAAGTTACAAGATATGTACATTTTAAATAGTGGTGGTAATATGAGTATATACATATGGATTGATGTTCAGATATTGCACGTTACAGAAGTGATAGATATTGTCCGGTGTAGATAATGCTGCAGTTAGTGTGTGTGAGAGTTCAGGATGGTTATTGCTGTGGGAAAGAAACTGTTCCTGAGTCTGTTTGTTCTGGCTTTGATGCACCTGTAGCGCCTGCCAGAGGGCAGCAGGTCAAACAGGTCAAAGCCAGGGTGTGAACTGTCCTTAATGATGTTCTTGGCTCTGCTAAGGCAGCGGGAGGTATAGATGTCCATCAGGGAGGCGAGTACTGTGATAGAGTACATCAGCAGGCTCTCGATGGATGAGCGGTAGAAGGTCAGCAGCAGGTTTGAGTCCAAG
>VOQJ01046856.1:39997-59685 GCA_015052665.1 Apistogramma diplotaenia | reverse complement strand
TATAATAGTATAAAAAAGATACAAATTTCCTTTTTTGATTTAAAAAAAAAAAAATATATATATATATATATATATAGTTATTTGGCCCACCTCTGCTTTTTTCTTGTTCTTTGTTTATTTTCTTTTCCTTACCTCTAAACAGTCTCTGTTTATTAAAGTGTAGTACTGGAGTTTATAATATTCCTCCTGTGCTGAACCCTTCACCAGCCAGAGGGCCTTACTCCTTATTGATCTCTGCTGTCCCCATGCTGTCCAGGCAGAAGCCAGACACTTGGAGCCTGTTGATTGATCTATCAGGATCTTTGCCAGCTCCATCATCCATGGTCACACACTTTTTTTTCTCCTCTTTAGATCTTTATTTGCCTCATCATCACTTCTTTGTCTCTACTTCTACCAGTTTTCCTGTCATCCCCCCACAATAAAGAGTCTTTAGCATTTGTGAGCAGTATATAAACACTGTATTATACTCAAGTGGCAAATTGTTATTTTATTTGGCAACAACAGTTGTTAAATGATTTTTAACAAAGGTAGTGCAGCTTCATTCATATTTGATATTTGATTGCACATTAGCAATTCCACAGTTCAGTTGCACTGTTTATGCAGATGTACAAATAATTTACAAACAGTGTTTTGTAATCTTTTAAAGTTGGATTTATTTAAAAGACATAGATACATGCAGGTTGATAGATGAATAAGTGATCCAAGGGCTGCTTACTATACTATACTATATCTCTTCTTTCACATTTTCTCACCTCATTCTCCATGTTTGAGAAAATGTTTTGCATTGATTTCAAAATTTCACTATTATTATACTATATTACTATATTACATAACTATATTATTATTGTGACAGTGCCTCTTAGTCGAATATATATATATATATATATATATATATATATATATACAAAAAACCTGCTGCATAATTACTCTCCACACTGCTTTTATTACCTTAGAGAGATCGGATCGAATTTGACATTTGCTGAGATGGTAAATGATTAGTCCAGTTCCAGTTATGCTGCACAGATATTTTCATCACACCTTAACCGTGAAATGGCTTCTCATCCTGGCTTAAACAGGATAACCAAGCAGACTATTAATCTAACAACAATAGTGGACAGAAGTGCTTTGTTGGTACTGTCAAGATATCAATGGCTTTGAACATCTTCCTGGATTTATTCTGTCATTAAACAACCTGCTGCCTTGATTTTTCTCACTTGAGCCACAGGAAGTTTACAGGTATATTGACATGTGGGTCAATGCCGCTGGCTGGGAGGCAGGGATGGTTCCAGAGTAGCCACTTCAGACTCTTGTGAGATGGCAGCTTGTGGGAGAAAAAACGATTCTTATTGGCTTTTTCAATTTGCATCTGACCAGTCAGGGGCACCACTATGTTAATTGCAACCAGTAAATCAATCAGTTGTGTAGCACGAATGCATATATTATGGTCTCTGATGCATGCTTGTTCAGAAGTGGAAAAAAACAAATGACTGCATGCCATTATGTTAGAAGTAAAGATTTTTTACAACTAAATTAACAAGATGACCTTTTGAGACACATTTTCTATTCAAGGTCAATTTCGAGCTCATTATTATTAAATCTACATATTCATTAAGGGTGAGATGTGAACTATTCAATGAGTAATTGTTGGATACGGAGTGTTTTGGCACATATGGGAGCAATATTTGAGTGGAGAAAAAAAACACATTGCAGATGTTTAAACACGCAGTGGTTGTACCTTCACTATTTAATATAAAAGCAATCTCTTTTTCCCTCTTTGTATTGTGTCAGTCCTGGACCAGGTCTCATCATTAACTAGTGAACCAAGTGTTAAGGCAAACAGTGTAGCTCACACCAAACATTAATTAGCGCACATCACAGACAGAGTCTTTAATCTTTTCCCCAATGCTAACACTGACTAGCCAGTTTTGTTTGCTATTCGTGGGAAAAATGGTACAACAAACAAACCTTCCACACAGGAGAGCCTCCATATTTTTATCAGATGTTTGACTACTGGAAACTAACCGAACATGCCTTGGCTGTGGCACATCTGCTTTGCACTTTTTCCTCTGATGTCATACGGACTTACCAGAAGTTGACCATTTGCCTTGAAAAATGCCATTTTGTTTGGATTATGTGGAACAAAAGTGAATTATATGGATTTCTTCCTATTGAGAAATTACTTTTCTTCACTGTTTTAGCTGGCATGAACACTATTTAGTCTCTATTTAGTCTCTGCTCTTTAGTGAAGATCGTGAGATCACACAGTTGTTGGTTATTAGTAACGTTGGGAGAGGCCTCCTAAGGTTATAATGCTATAGCGATCATTTTTCTCATCACTTTCCATCTGACTGCTTAGAGCCTCTTTTTTCATCAAGTGTCTCTTGGGTCAAGATGATTCATACTGTACAATAAACAGTCATTTATATTACTGCAATTAATGTGACCACATGTGCCTGATTTACAGCTATATGTAGGAGCTAGACGTAAGAGTTTATAGGTTATATAAAGATAAAAGCGGGAAATGGATAAAACAGAACTTGCCAACCAGCTAATGAAGACATATATAGGCCAAACATCTTTGATAACCTGAAGCTGCAACAACAAAGAACAACAAAAGTACAGTCACAGCTTGCAATCCATTTTTTGTGACACTAGTGCATGAAAGAAGAGTTGAATCATTTCACATGACTATTTTGTGAAATGTAGCATGAAAACTGAATGCATTGACTATGCTGACTTATTCATGTAGAAAAACTTTTTAAAAAAAATTTCAGAGAAGATTGTGAATTTGTGCTGCACCTGTAGTCATACTGAATCAACTGCATGTGTTAAATGACCCATTATACTAGGTGCTAAATTGGACTCCTCGACCATATCTGGGTACAGAGCAAAGAAGAAAGAGAGAGAGAAATTTGGCATAAAGTTGCTTAAAAGGTTCCAAATAAGCCTCTTACATTTACCCGGATTTTTGCATCAGTTATACAAAAAGGGGATATCTTCTTCATCCAAGACCTTAATTGTATGGGTTGATAGAAGAAGTCATTTGATGCAGAAAACCGCAATACAACACAACGCTGTGTTATTAGCTCGGTGTTTGAGTGAAATTTAAGTAATATGACGTGATACTTATACTTTTGAAACAGACAGATTTTAAAAGGACTAGGATTGTGAATCATCTCTGCAATTATTACAAAATAAGGTGATACTGTTTCTATGTGAACAATGCTTAAGTTGCAATTATGGACACATTCAGACTGAACTAATGGCACCCAGTTTTCACGAGTATATTGAACACATCAAGTAGTTATTCAGTCCAGACTGGAAAATGTCAGCAAACCTCTGTGCTAACTCAGCTGCTACACTTAAGGGAATAAGTAGATGTATTGTATTCTGAGTCCTGTTATTGATAACATCTGCTCTTGTCAATGAAGACTGATTGGTGTTAACTATGCCGCAGACACAACTTTCATTTCACTTACAGCATTTTATAAAGACCTTAGTATAGGTACTAAGGTAGAAATCATAGAACTGGAAAAGGCTAAACAGATCATTTTAGTCCCCAACAAGACAAAGGGAGGTTCTGTAATGTTGCTGCTCTTTTTGGGAGTGGACATCCGACACACCAAATTCATAAAAGATGTAATCCTAAATAAATGAATAGTCCAAAAAAAATCTTATTTGACGAAAGACAAAAGAAAAGCAGAACTTTATTTAGCTTTTGGAAGGTACAATGCTATCACTTCAGACATACAGCAAAGCAGCATCACAATTGTGAAGAAAGCCTATCATGGTTTAGGGGGGCTTTGCTACCTGAGGACCTGCACATATTGTGTTGGGAATTGTATCAAAATGCAATTTACTGGAGGTCATTAGGACAGCAGTCCATAACAAGAAGATTAGGAGTGATTTGATGGGACACAAAGAAAAGACAAAATAAATCATCACAATAGTTAGAAAAAAGAATCTATTTTTTGAAGGCCAAGCCAAAGAACTAACCTTAACCCAACGGATATGGTTTTGCATAACCCAACCAGAGCTGTTTAATCAAGACATCACCAAAAAAAATGAATGAAATGAATCAGTTTTGTAATGGCAGCGATCCAGAATTTCTCCTCATCATTGTGCAAGTCTCATAAACGGCTAGAGAATCGGTCTGATTGAGGTTGTTGCTGCTAAAGGATCTTTTATGTATGACTTTCTAGAGTTCACTTAACTTTTCCCAGACTCCACTCTCATTGCTTAATGTGTTCGATTAAGACATAAAAGGTTCTTGGGTTTTATTAGTTAAGAGAGATGTTTCCAAGAAAGTGCAGCTTACATGTAGATGAGATTGCAATTTAGGAGAAATCAAAGCAGAAATCCTTGTAATTTCTAAGGGCTTGCAATCCTTTTTCAACTGTAGATGTGATCGACGGAGAGAAAGAGATTAATTTGACAAAAGCTGTCATGTCATGGCAAAAGAAGTAGAGGTGATGAGACAGATGTGCAGAGTAAAATTCAAAGAACAATCCTTGACACACAGCAACTGCTTGTCACAGCTGGTCATTGTTCTTCTACAATGAAACTCTTCCATGAGTAAATTTTATGTGCGATACCTTGCTGGCTTTGCCATGTTTTTTCTTCGCTGTGTTTTATGTTGCAAAACATCTATCAATGAAGATGATTTATAACAGCATAAATTACTTGCAGACAGTAAAATTTTACTCAAAATATATCAAAGGCCAATTCTCTTTGTGTGCGGGGTAAGACTGAGTTAAATCATATAGCAGGTGGGTTTCTTGATGTCTCTGTATATACTACTAGAGGTGGTGGTGTTTGTTGGGATGTGTCATCTCTGATCTGACAAGACACTTGCAGATAGATGAAATTACAACCCACACACCTGATATTGATGGGGGCTCCAGAACAATGTGGGTGTGCTGTAAATAGAGGTGGATGCCTTGTTCTGGAATAAGCTATAAATTACCTTTACACCTACCTTCAGGTGTCCAGAGGGTGGATGGACAGATGGATGCATGGACAATGAATGGATGGATGGAAAACATAAAGGTAGACAAGGAGCGAGCATGAGGTCTGAGATGTACAATCATAGCCTAAATACAAATGAACAGCTTGGAACTGTGGGTGTATATGGGCAAGAGACAAACAGCGACTGGCTATGATGAAGATTCATTGCTCTTTTTTATGCTATCTATCTTCACTAACCTGCACAGACACCACAGAAAAGCCAAGCCACTAAGTTGGTAGTGAGTTTCCTTTGTGGGTGCTAAAATAGAGCAGATGTTAGAAGCAGAATGATAGTGATGACATTTGAAAGCCAGTCCGAAAAAGCAATCATGTCAACATTGTGCACAAGAGATCTAAGGTGTCATTCATATCAGAAAATACTATAATTCTCTATTCTGTATTTTTTTATATGTATAAAATTCTTACAACACATTCTTTGCGAGATCTTAAATCGTGTTTTGGATTAAAAGACTGCAGCAATTCACTGTCTGGACGGGCTAAACTGTGTCATATACAGTACTTTCTATTATAAAGTGTTCACCATGTTCTCTCTGTATTTGGACACTGTAGCTCTCCTGAAAAAAGCCTGAAATCACAAGTGGTTTAGTTGAAGAGTTTCAGCCAGGATTCAGAATTTATCACAGTTTAGAAACAGTGTTAGTGAAGGTCACAAATGATCTTCTTGTAGCCTCTGACAGTGAACTCATTTCTGTGCTTCTCCTGCCAGGCCTCAGTGCAGGATTCAGTAATGTTGACTATAACATTTTATTACAGAGATTAGAGCATGCTATAGGTATTAAAGGTATTGGGCTGCAGTGGTTTGAATCATATCTGTCTAATAAATTCCAACTTGTTCATGTAAATTGAGAAGTTTTTTTTTCTTCAGGCACTAAGCTTAATTATGAAGTTCCACAGGGTTCCATGCTGGGACAAATGTTATTTTCATTATACAGTACATGCTTCCTTTAGGCAGTATTATTTAAAGGCACAGCATACTGTATGTTTCATTGCTACGCAGATGATACCCAGCTTTATCTATCCATTAAACCGGATGACACACAGAAATAAGTTAGGCCGCAGGATGTGTGCAGACATAAAGACCTGGATTACCTCTGATATCTTGCTTCTAAATATTGTACTTGACTCTACAAAAATGGTGTCTAACCAGATACTTACTCTGGATGGTGTTACCTTGGCCTCCATTAACACTGTGATAATTCTTGAAGTCATTTTTCTCAACAGTATATGTCCTCCAGTGCACATATTAAAAAATATGTTGGACTCCTTTTTTGTATTTGCACAATACCTTAAAAATTAGAAACATCCCGTCTCAGAGTGATGCAAAAAAAAAAAAAAACTAATTTAGGCGTTTATTACTTCTAGGCTGGACTATTGTAATTTACTACTATCAGGCTGTCCTAAAACCTCCCCCAAAAAGCCTTCAGCTGATCCAAAATGCTGCAGTGAAAATACTGATATGGACTCGAATGAGAGAGCATATTTATCCCATATTGGCTCCCTGTCAAATCCAGAATCAAATTTAATATCCTTCTCTTCACATACATGGACATTAATAATCTGGCACCCTCTTACCTGTGGTTCAGAAAGTATTTAAACGTAGAATGGGAGGAAGAGTCTTCAGTCATAAGGCCCCTTTACTGTGGAAGCATTCCCATTCTCTCTATCTTTAAGATTAAGCTTAAAATGTTCTTTCTTTTGATAAAGGTTATAGTTAGGGTTGGATCAGGTGACTCTGAACCCTCACTTAGTTAGGCTAAGGTTTTGTTTTTTTTACACCACTCTGCATTTTTATTATTAATCCCTGCCGCTCTTCTACAGCATGTCTTTTGTCCTGTCGCCCTTCCCTCAACCCAAACCACTGCAGCAGATGACTGACCCTCCCTGAGCTTGGTTCTGCCAGGTGTTTCTTCCTGCTAAAAGGGTGTTTTTCCTTTGCAGTGTCCCAAAGCACTTGATCATTGTTGCGGTTTTTCCTGTTTTATTGTAGGGTCTGTACCTCATAACATAAAGCACCCCGAGGCAACTGTTATTTGGCGCTATATAAATAAAATTGAATTGAATTGAACCTATCACTGTGACCTACTTTGACATCTTTGGCATGGCAGTAATTTTGTCACATTTTAAGGGCCTGGCCCAAGTGTTTACGCAGTTTGAGCACATAACCGTAAAAAGTAATGGATTTCAAAAGCTTACCTATTTTGTACATTTTCACTGTCAGGTGAGTGGCATAATTTTATGAATTGCACCTCAGCTCAGTAGTTTGCAGTGTGATTTGGCAATGCAAAAGAGCTGCTGGGCCAAATGGAGGCAGCGCAGTGCTGTGAAGTGGCTCTGAGGCTACGCTGGGTTGACAGGGACATTAAGCACAAAGCAGCAGGGGCAATTTTAATTACTCTTTGTCTGTCTTGTTGTCTTGGTGACAAACGGGAATGAGGCATGTTTACAGATGGCTATGCTGCATAGAGCATTTAAGAGGCAAATTAAGGGACGTGAATTTGAGATTTTTTTTTTTGACAGAAGCAGTAATAGATCAGACTAACAGGTTGGATGTGAGATCTTCAACCGGGTGTTGAGTTGATGAAGTGGGCTGTGGAGGCGAAAGCTTTTCATTTAAGTCTCTCTCTATATGTCTAAATATGTATACAAATATTAGTTTTTCACCTGTGAAGTAGAATCTGCTCTCAAATATTTTTAGAGCAAAGCAAGTAAATTTGGACTCTTAATAGAGCAGATTTGATGTTGAGTGCTTGGCAGACATAAACAACATGTAAAGTATGTAATAAGTGGGTCCTCATATATCCAGGCTGGGATTGGCTGGCTTTATATTAAAATTCATTTTGCTTTCTCTGTACTTGGAGGGGGAAAAAAGCTAAATTAGATTCAAAAGAAAATATTCCTTAGAAGGAAAACTGTAAAATTTCCCAAGAAGGATGGATAGAGGGGAGAAACCGGTAAAAGGGGACAGAGAGAGCTGGTCTGCACAAATATCAGTTACAGAAATTGGCTGGGCAGTAAAGAATCTGCTGTATATATCACTGATCCTGCTTGCCAAAAGTGCTCCAGCACAAATTACAGTGAGTACATCTTGTTAGCTCGACCTTCAGATGTACAGTAATTGTGTTCGTGTCTACTGGGACGTTCTTAAATACAGAGATCTGTGTAATTACACGGTTGTGTTGAGTACTCATTACATACTCCCATACATAGATCAGTCTAATTTTTTTATTTACATTTTTTATAATGTAATTTGGAGTCAAAACTGCCTTTAATATTTTATGTATTAGGGAGAATGTTATTTTTTTTAAGTTTGCTCCAGAGTCCAGAGAGTGTAGTGTTTTCTCACTACAGAGGTAAAGCTGTGAGTGGTGAAATTCAACTTGCAGTGGAAATGACTTCTCAGCCCATAAAGAGTATTTCAAGTTGTGAAATACGGGTATAACTAATGACCCCACTTTATTCAGATGCTGTTAGGTGTGCCCGTGTAGTGCAGTGGTAACTCTGAATGTTTGCTCACTGGACTGAAATGAGTTATTGTTTGTTAAAATATACTAAACTCTAATCATAAAAAGCACAAGTTGTAAGTTGGAGCAACACACTTTTGCATATAGTTTTTGCAAGCTAAATAGCTTCAGTAATATAAAATATATAGAATAAGTGTTGATTGTAGGCAGAACCTGCACAATAGCACTTGAGATCCTCTGTCCTTGTTGTTTCAACTTAAGATCACAGATAATGAAGAAGTGGGCACCACTTTGACAGCTTATTATTAACTAACTAATTCGAACAAGCTCCCCTACAGCCAGTCTTCATAATAAGGATGTAAGAGTATGTGGATTTAACACATACTGTGTAAACAAGTAAATTCATACTGATGTAGACACCGACACTCTATTCGAATTCATAATTACAGACTTTTAAGTCTACATACAAGTCAATTTTATTTGTGTTTATACTATTGTCATGTTTGCCGGCTGTAAGGAGGACATATGTCTCACAGTGTGAACACAAAACTGCATGCTGTGGAAATTGTTGCCATTCTGGCTCTTTAAAACAGCCTGTTTGATATAGTTCCTACAGATATAGGAGGTATTTTGCAGGGTTTATTGAACAAAAACATCAACATATATAATTTTTCTGTATGGAAAAAAAGAAAGTATGCCATTGGTGTGAGACGGCAAAGGTGCCTCAAATCATAACATTTCTACCTTAATGCTTCAAAGCTGTTAAGCAGTTATTTTCCTTGAAACACTTTGGCTTGCATCAAATATGTCTACTGTTACTGTGCCTAAGCAACTGCAGCTTTGCTCTGCTCTGAGAGCACGTTATTGCTAAAGGCCTGTGTCACTGCTAAACTGTAGTTTTACTCAGATGTTCTTTTTGGAAAGTGAAGGCTTTTTCTGGCAGACGTCCCATATTGGAAACATTTTTGCTGTCTCCGTCTGAAAGGAGAACTCCACATTGCCAAAAGTATTGGTTGGTCTGCCTTCACACAAACATAAACTTGAGTGGCATCCCATTCTTAATCAATGTCGACCCACCCTTTGCAGCTATAACGGCTTCAACTCTTCTGGAAAGACTTTCCACAAGGTTTAGGGGTGTGTGTATGGCAATTTTTGATACTTATTCCAGAAAAGTAACACTGATGTTGGACAAGAAGGCCTGGCTTGCAGTCTCCCAAAGGTGTTCTATGAGGTTGCGTTGAGTAGTTAGCCAGTGTTTGCAGACACACTGGTGTCTTCCATGCATTTTACAGGGGATCACATCTGCTAGCAACCAGAGCTTCATCTTTGCTTGGGATTTCACCTAGTGACAGCCAACAACTTCCAACCAGTCAGCTGGCTTTTCCCTATTGACTTGTGGCTGTATCATGTCTAATGTGTTGGACAACTCAACACAAGCAATGTGCGCATGACATATGGTGTAAATTGTGAATGGACTGGTACTTTTACATCGCTTTTCTACAGCGCTGAAGTTGAGCACTCAAAGCACTTCCTACTACAAGTCTCACTCACTCAATCAATCACAAACATTCATACAGAACGTTTCTCCATCCATTTCTCTAAGTGCTTTTTCTAACATTTACACACACACACACATACTGTAATTCTAATTGTAGAGTTGAATGTGTCAATGAAGGGCTGTACTTAACTTTATTTCCACGTGAAATTGTGGTTAAGCTTAAAAAAGGTAGTTTTCAGATTTTCAGATTAGAGTCATATGCAGTCTGGGTGCATCTGTCATTCATAATACACTACAGCTTTTTGATGTGCTTCCATTATTAATTAGCTATGTGGTATACATCTGTGTGTTGCATGGATGAAAAGTTACCTCATGTTGCATTCTGGATTTTCTGTGTGAAGTGGGAGGAGAGAGCATTTTAAAATCTTTATGCTTTGATGTCCTTCTAGCAGATGTGCTGAGATTTGGATGCTGTGCGTATGATAAGCACATAGTTCATGCAAATTGTCAATGAGCAGACATGAAAAGGGGAAGAAATGAAGAGAGAGGAAAAAGTACTTCCTCCCTCAGTTCAGGCACTTTAGATGCTACTCACCCCAGGAAATCGGTCTGTTTCATTATTGTCGAACCACTTCTTTCCCTACCACACTCTACTCCCTGTAAGAAAACCAAATAATACCAGCAGAACTTTAGACTTTCAGATGTAGACAGAGCGATGCACAATTTTAAGATACACAGACAGAATACAAAATAGAACTTAAAACAAATGCACAAACGGCAGCAAGAACAAAGAAAACAGAAGCTCTATTAGAGCTGCTTGCACAAACCCTCATCCATGTATTTATGTCTCATCTGGATTACTGTAACACTATCCTAATTAGATTACCCAGTTAAGTCCTGGAAAGACTTAATATGTCCAAAACCCTGGCAGCGTATCTGCCCCGCCCAGCAGCTACTGATGCGCTATCAACTGTCCTGTGACATCTGAAAATCTTCTGCTCCATTTTTTCATTGTTGGAAGAAGCAACAAAAAAACATACATTTTCTTTGCATCATTATAAGAAAGCGATTCATGCATTTTCAGTTTCTTTAAAGAACGCTGCTCTCTCAAAGAAAAGAGCCAGGTGCTTTTTTCATAAAGGACTTTTAGGGAGCAGAAGTTAATATTTTAAAAAATATAGGAAAATACTATTTATCCACACTTGATGTTTTTCTTCTATTTGTTTAAAAATCAGTTGTGTATAAATAATTTACCAGTACTCTGAACATTGCTGTGTCCTTATGGCACTGCAGAATAGCCTGTTGGTTTGTCTGTGTGTATCCATCACTGTGTGAGGCCACCTCTGAAGGAGGCTGTGTGTTGATGAGGTCGGACTGAGCTCCGACAGGTCAGTGATGATTGGCAGTTGACTGTTTGCCTGCTCTGTTTGCCAGCTGCCCCGTGTCACACCATGTCGGAAGTAATCAGCCTGGACGTAAAAGTCAGGCATAATGTGGCTTTATTTGTCTCTTTTCTCCCAAACACACAATGATAGAAGAGTAACGCACTTCATTGCACATGCAACAAAGTACTTGCATGCTGTTCCAGCTCAGAGTGAGCTTGGTATCAAGCTTGATTCCTGCTCATATGCTCTTTCTACTCCCTTCCAGTCATTTCAAAGACAACTTTGCCTGCTTTTTCTCCACCGAACAACCTAATGCAAATTTAGATAATCAAATATTTCCATAGACTGAGACAATAAATCCTAATTAGAGATTAGAGGCTTTGATTCATTAGTGCCCAAAAGGGATATCAGAGTCAAAGCTTTTCAGGCCACTGTTGACCGTACTTGATAGCTGCTGCCCTAATGTGCCCGCTGTATTGATATCGACTTACTCAGTTTGAGCTGCTTGTACATATAAATGCATGAGGGCACACATTAAATCCGTGCATGTTTTCAGGACACTAGTACAAATTCATGCACGCAAAAAAATATCAGCGTTCTGTAAGTATCTAACAGGTCATGCAACTTTTCTCCCTCAACTGTCCGCAGTTTTTCACCTCCCCATCTGTCCATCTCCCCATTTAGCTGCCTTTCTCTCCTCCTTCTTCCCATTTTATATCTTATTGTCTCCCTGCTGTACTCATCTCTGCACCATTAATCTTCCAGACAATGAATTGGAGCTCCTGACTCTATCGCTCTTATTATCGACTGCAGCCGTCCCTTATTTATGTTCCATTTTTCTCCTTCTCCTCCTCACTCTGTTGTTCCATTGACCAGCATGTAATTTCTTACATGAATAATGCAAGCAGTGAGACAAAAATAGTTGCACTCCTTCATTCTCTTGGTTGGAATTTGTTCTGCAATCGTTTAAACTGAATGCATTTCGGTTGAGCTGATTTCTATTCAGCAGTGCCAACTACTTTGTTAGAAGAAATGGGGATTTGGTTTGCAAGGGTACTGGGACTCCAAAAGCTGTATTCTTACTGAAATAGACTAGAACAGCTGATTGTGAGATCAGGGTGCAGATTTATTCAACCTCTCAGCACACTTGAGTACTGATCCAGTATCAGCGAGGTGGTTCCCAGGACAATCCTATTCATTAGCTAACACCCAGAGCAGCCACGCCAGCATACGGCAGTCTGCGGGGCAAAATTTTAATTTCAGTTTCCAGCAGTGTTTGCCGAGGCACCAGTGACAGACGCACCTTTTATCAGAATGGCCAGCTGTGAAGCTTCCACGGTTTCACAAAACACCTGATTAACTCTTTGAAGAGTGAATCAGATGAGCTTAGATTATAGAACATGAACAGCTTTGGAGGTACTAACTGCTCAATATATTGTCTAAAGGCACATGATGTAGAGCGATTATACGGGTAACATATATACCATTTCATTGCAGTAAAAGCAATGTTTTGTGCAAATATATTGACATGATGAACAATAACTAGCCGTGTGTGGATCATAGGTCAGTGGGAGACTTATCCATCATCTCATTTTCTCTACATGCACCTTTTTTGACGAATACACTGTAATGCACAGAACAGATGAGGAAAAACACATGGACTTTGTCACTATTTCATAGTTTGTTCTTTTTTTTCCCCCCTTTTTTTTATAAAGCTGCTGCTGAAAAATCCTGTGTTGCCATAGTGAGTGTGTTGGTGGTTAGCAAAGGACCAAGTATGTGGCCTTTTAAATAATGACCTTGTTGTGCTCCTTGAAAAATGTCCAAGGACTTGCATAAACATGTTTTTTGGATTCCTACAAGACTCTTGTGGTGATAATTCAGAAATTTTCTCTAATACATATCTCTGTTAAGCTGCCATAATTGCCCTTTACGCTATAAAGTAGCGGAAAAAACCACACATAACGTTTTTATCTGACTCATTTCCCTCAGTCATCAAGCAGAGCCTTTTGAAAAACACAGATTCCCTGTGCTACTTTCTTTGTTTATTATAGATCCAATTTTCCTCATAATGATGTAAAGAACTAGGAAGCAGCAAAAAATGACAAGAATCTGATTAAAATCAAACCAATCCATGATGCTGCATTTCCTTTTTTTTTCCAATTAGATTATCATTCGGATGTTGAAGTTATCCTCGGGTAAGAATAAGAACATGTGCTGTGCTTTTTACTTTGTTACTACTGCAGTGAGTAAAGCCTAGCTGTAGGCCTGAGAACTTCCATTTGTCCCTGTTATATTAAATTAAGCTAGCACTTGGTATTCATTTCAATAAAACAAATTGATGCTAGTTTTTTTTTCTCTCACTGTTTAATGTGGTAGGAAGAAACGGTACATTTACACATTTATGGAACCCAGTGTTTGCCTAAAAAAAAAATCCACCTTTTCAGTTTTAGTCGCGTAACATACAGATGAAGAGTGCTGGTGAATGTGTAAGAGCTCACAAAGCTTTCTGCTACTGCTCAGAAACCAAGCAGGCAGTGGTCTGTTTGGTCTGTTCAGTAAAGACAGATGGGAAAGTGCTTCTGGCAGTCTACATTCACTTAAGACATCCACTGTGCCAGAGGGATTTCTGAAGACTACACTTCCTAAGCGTACCATGCTCTGTTATCAAACTCATCTCATTTGCACCCATTTCTATTTGTTGTGCCACTGGTAATATTTGACCTCATTTGCATTTATCACTGTTCATTTGTCTTGTGTTATCTTGCTTGTTTGTTCCCCATAAATCACTCTCAGCTTGTGGATGATACGAGGCCTCGGCCTTGTCAGTTTCGGTTGGGCTTGTTTTTTGCTTCGTTCTCTTCAGGTCCCAATTAACAGCTCCTCCCATCTAATCAGGAAGTGACTTAATCTGTTTAGGAGCCTATATAAGCTGGTTTCCTCCTAAGATGGAGGTGTTCCCTTCATGGTTGGTGCCCGGCAGGCTCCCAAATTGGGTTTTCTTCGATTTGTCTGTGTTGTAGTTATTTCTAAGTTAAACCACATTTTGGTTGTAGGTTAGTACTTTGTTTCTTTTCTTTCTTTCTTTTTTCTTTGAGGGTATGATTAATAAGAGGGTCCGACGAAAGCTGCTGCTGTGTGGATCTCACTTCTTTATGTCCTAATTAGAACCACTGTGATCATGTCACATGGATTGGAAGCCTTTGGTCAATGACAATATGATGATGATGTATACCATAGTTTATAAATATGATTGTCACCAACCTTTTTTTTTTTTTAATAAATCACTTGTGATCAGTCACTGGCCCTATCCCAGGATCTTTGCTTCTATTTCCACATTTTCATGAGATCAATCAGTTACCAGGAGCAACTCTTGATTCACTGAAACTATATCACGCAAAGTGGGAAGAATTATTGCTATCATGCTAGGGCTAATTAACATACTGTATACCTGTGAGGCACTTAATTTGAATGAGGAAGCTAATTTAATGTAATTGCCCCACTGTGATTATCAAGTCTCACACGGCAGGTTGCTGGGAGAGAAACTGTGATTTGTGTACTATTGGAAAGTGTCTAAGCTGACCTCATCTGTACCAGTTATGGTGAAGGGTGGTGGAGGTGGAAAAAAAAATAGATCTGTGAGATGAGCCCCAACTCCGTGCCGCTCTTTCCTTTCTCTCTGATGCCCATTTTTGCAGATGCTGGTGCTTGTTTGTGTTTAGTAAAGCAGATTAATTAAACTCATTGGTATTCCAGGACACTGCTACCAGCTGTTTTCCGAGCCGAGGATCAGCAAGGTCACCCATTTAAATTGTGCTCTCGGAACTTGGAGAGTCTGGAAGGAAACAGCTGGGAGGCGAGCACACACATCAGTTAGGTTTTTTTGAGCGGCGAGACGGATGGATTTCAGTGACAAAATCCCTCTGATCGGATCTATCACTCAACTCCTTCTGTCCCTCATTCATTCCTCCCACTGCAGATCTGTGTGCACAGCGTAATAGATCATTTGTTATTCCATTTTGAGTGAAAGTCAAAAAGGTAAATAGCGTTGTAAACATATGATAAATAGGCAGTCTCATCAGTGTGATTGATATTCCCTGCTTTGCCTTGATGCAACTTCTAATATATAATGTCATCTAACAGGCCCCAGTTAGCATCAACATTAATTATCAGTAAAACGTGATAACATAGTTCTGGGCCCTGTGCCAGCGAACAATGAGATTTGTAAGGCTGAAATAATGAGTCTTGCAAACCGTTGCAAGTATTTGTACGCTGTAAGTAATAGCAACAACTTGTCAAAGTGAAAAGTCAATACACACTGTAGTGGGAAAAAAAGACGTAGCGCTGATGAGGGGTGTAGTGCAACCTCGGGTCAATGAGTTAACTATACCTTTTAGTACTGCATCGATAAGCAGATTTTGAGGTGGATCGCGCTGAGGCGGCAATTTAGGGAAAGTGTTGTCCCAGTGAATTACTGTCCAAACTCAAGAAGTAAATTACTCTGTTCTTTCAAGTTATTTCTCAAAGATCGTCCCTTTAAATTACAGTCATTATACGGAGTCTCTTACGTGCTGTACATGAATGGTCTTTAATGACCATTCACACTGCGGTCCCACTTGTAAACAGTTAAAAGCTGAATTGCTGGCAAGGCACCTGCTTGTCAAGAACAAGAGACCTCTTGGTTTGCACATAATAATCCCACAATGTCACAGAGGCAGCCCAAGGTCGAAACTTTACTAGAAGGCATTTCAGTAGCAGGCTTTTCAGTTCCTCTGACGAGATCAACAACACCTCAAACTTAAAGAAACACGGCTGGCTCTCAGCAGGGAAAGAATGATTACGAACGCTAAAAATGTGTACAAATTAAACCTCTTTTCAACTAGAAATGTGATTTTTCATTTTAGGTAGATGTGTGGAAAAATATTGGAAAGAAAACCGTTTGAGGCACGGTGCTTTGTGGAAATTGTTTAATATTTAAAGATGAGCCTGTTATAACGTTGGATTGATTAAAGACTAAGCGAGAGGCTGTTAATTAGCTAGATTTTCAGTTATGGGTTCATAATTAAAGTTGTACTAATAAAACAATCTGCCGTTGAAGGCTGTAAAACAGCAAAGAATATTTGTGATTCGGTATCATGTAAAGCTTTCCAACAAATGTGTTAAAGAATAATCATTTTGCTGCGGGTGCTGGGATTTACTCTTCAGCAGCTCTGCATTCGTCAGACTGACCGATGAGTCCTGCCTCAAACTTTTTTTGTTATTCTGTTGTCTTTGATTTATATGAGACACCAGCTGATGCAATATAAATGTTTTGTCCTTAGACAAGTTGGTGTGTGTGTGTGTGGGGGGGGGGATGTGTGTGTGTAATAAAACTAGTCTGCTTGTGAGCCTTTTGGTGCCCACAAACATCAGGTGCTTTACACTCCTCTGGTGACAGACAGGAGGGGAGCCTGTTGTCACATTTCTTCATCATTATTTTCCCTTCCCTCCTTCATCTCTCTCCCTTGGAAGTTAAAAAAGTAATCAAAGGCTTGGCATCTGACAGCTCTGCCTCTTTGCTTCCTCCACTCTAAATATGTCCTTTCCTTTTTTTTTACCCCCCGCCCTGAATCTTTTGCAAACACTAGTGCCTTCTCCACCAAAGCCCCCTCATTTCAGGGGTGCTGAAAACCTCTCCAGCTTTCCTCAGTGGAGGTGTGCCTCTTTGACATCTCCGCTAAATGTAGGATGCTTTGCCACTCATTTAACAGCTCGGAGACTTTGTTCCTCCTCTGGGAGGCCCACAGCCTTTTATCTCCTCATAGCTCGCTGAGAACCTGCTCTCCTCTCTGCTCTGTCCCACCTGTCACACCGCAGCATTAGCATGTGCATGCCTCTTAGCAGACCACAGTGAAAGAGCCCTGCAGTGCACTGGCTGGAGCAGGAGTCTTAGTCCCCGCCCCCCCGGAGGAAAGATCTTGGCCGGCGGGTTGGACGGTTGGAGTATGTTGGGCTTTGGCAGTTCAAAAATGTTGGATTAAGAGTGGATAGCGAGGAGGAATTTCCACAATATTTTAATAGTAGTGAAATAACCCCGTGTTTGTTTGGCCTGCTAATTCATGATGTGGATGTGCAGGTGTGTTATGCTTTATTTCATATATCAATTACTAAATATATGTAAGGAAAGGAGTCAGATTACATCATGGATGGATGGATTGATGTCTTCATGAATGCATGACTTTAGTCTAATCACCGAGATCCATGACCACCATTAGTGATTTCCTTTCATCTGCATTTTTTTTATGGTAACAGATGTTATAAAAGCCTGTTGTTTCTTTTTTATTTTCTCAAGGATGACGAACCACTGACAGCAGGGGCTGACGGCAGAGATCGCTCCTATATTCGGAAGTTCCTCAGCCAGCACACCAAGAAATTACCTTGGAAACCAGAGGTAGTACAAACAATTTCCCCTCCTTTCATTTTGTATGATTTTCTCACCTTGCAAATATCGCTCAGTCGTCTCCCGTTTAAAGCCCGTCTTGAATCTTTCAGACAACACTATTATGATCCCTGGGCTGTTTTGCTGTTTCTGTAATTAATCCAGTCAATTTGGCAAGACCACTTAGTGCGGATGTCTTCCTCTCGTTCTCTGTCGTCCTTTCAGCAGCAGTTGGTATTTGAGGTCAGCTAAAGATCCAGCCAATTTCTGGTGCTGTTATTGAAACATCAAACTCCAATTTATTCTTATTATGATAAATTATTGTGTGAGGATAAAAAAAAAATTAATGTAATGGATATATTTTAAGGCATGCACGACTGAAGATTGTGAGTCGATGTGATTTGTGCTGTGTCTTTTTGTGTGTCGCTGGCACACCTGCTGTAACAACAGGAGCAGCAGACTGGGGTATTAAGCAGCGGATTATTGATAGAGAAAGTGGTGTAGAAGTGTAATCTGTTCAGCAGAGTTTAATTCTAGATTTGTGTGTCTGTCGTCTGATCGGGGACATGTGACAGTTCACACAGGTTCTCAGATTTCTTGCTGCTTCCAAAAACAAAACATTATATTTTTTAAAAATCTTTTAAAGGCAACATTACAAGAGTGCTGAACACTGGTCTCAGTTGAGCTTCTCTTCGCCTTCACGACTTCCCTTAGCAACAAAACAGCCAAACACTGTAGTTTGGCTTTTAAAACAGTCACATGTGGATGGAGTCTGCTTTTCCAATTTAATATGCACTACAAACATCTGTTGCCTAAATAGTGAGGGGCCTACATCTGAATGTGGCGATGCTTTTGGCATAATTTAAAACGGTGCTACTTAGTAAATGAGGAGTCGCATTGATATGAAACAGCCAAGGCAGGACCACAGCCAAACAGGCAGCCTGATTCTGGACCGTGCAGACTAATTGCACAAATCGAAATAGATTTCAAGGCTTCTTTAGTTTTATTTTTTTGTTCATGTTTTTTTTTTTCGTTTGACATGTATTTTATCGTTTTACATGTGAAGACCACAGGATGTTTTTTTTCCCCCACTCAAAGGCATGTAAATGATTTCATTGACCAAACATGTTTTCTTATTCATGGTGTGGACTGAAAAAGCGAAGCAGCCACAGAAGGAAAATAAATTTTGCAACATCCACACCCACAACATTTTACATTAGGCATGACTAGCATTGAAGCTCCCTTTTCAACGTCAACATGGCATTTCTTTGACTGATTTCCAGCCTACTTTTAAAGCGGCGTGTCATTTAGTGTCAGTGAATATTTTGCAAATCCTGCATAATTCTATCAAATATTTCGAGAATCTCTTGAAAGTTCAACACTCAGAAAATCCTTTCTTATCTCTGCTATGTCAGACCCAAGCCAAGTTTGTCAGAAACCGTGCAGTGCAGTGCGGTAGCGTTTCCTCTGCTCTCCTCGCTAGCTATCTGTCCTAATTACCAGCATTAACTTGTTTTCTTGGTGCACAGCCAGAATGGTAGAGGTCTGTAGGGCCACTGAGCTGGCACTGTCAAAGGCGTAGACTCAGACTGGCAGAGGTAGAGTGGTGCCATATGCCTGCTGTCACACACTGGCAGAGGTCACACGGACATTCAGAAGCAGTCCTGAGCCACGTGCACATGAATTCAGTTGCAGAATGGGAAAAGAGGAGAAAAAAGGCACTTTTAATACCCTGCTCTGATTCACACGTGTGGCTTGCAAGCAGGTAAATACCGGTGACTTAATGAGGATCTTTGACCAGTCTTCATGCTCATTCAAAGGTGACGGTGTGCACTTCAAGGGCGCGGACATGGGACGTAGATCAGAAAGCAAGTTGGCCCACTTTTATGGAGTCGCGC